>RJWT010029805.1:0-14852 GCA_004365215.1 Cuniculus paca | reverse complement strand
AATAAAGAACTTCAAAACAAGACAATAGTAAATCCAAAATGGCTACCATAACATATCTTGCTATCTTTGAAATAGCTGCCCATGCCATCAGATATAACAAAATCAAACAAAATGAAAATGAATAAAACCCAACCAAACAAAACAATGAAAATGATACAGGACTTCAAAACAAGAAAATAGGGAATCAACAATGACTACTACCCTCAGAAAGAGATCCCCCCCCCCGCCAGATGCCATTCTGTGTACCACTATCCTCTGAACAGATGATCAAACCACTGGCCCTAGACCTGCAAGGTCAGAGAAACACCAAAACACCACAAACATCAAATTGCATTTCACCTGAATAGCTATCATCACAGCCTGTGTTTCTCCAGATCAGCCTGTTGCTTATGGGTCTGGCTGTCCCCGTGACGGCGCAGTGGCCTGCACATGGTGCTATTTCACAGCGGGGGCTTGCTTCTTGGGGGGGCCTTGTTCTCTCTCCTCACAGTCCACGAATGGCTCTGACCCATGGGGAAAGGCTTGGGTCTGGCTGTCCCCACACCTGCGGTGGCCTGCACATAGCGCTTGTTTGAGGGGTGGGGGGGCACTTGCTTCTTGGTGGCGCCTTGTTCTCTCCCCCCGGCAGTCCATGAATGGTGCTGACTCATGGGGTTAAATATGTTTTGAAACAAACTAGTAGGGGCCGTGGGGGTGCAGATTGGAGGGGTGATGTAAACCAAGATTGGCTATGAGTCAACACTTGCTGTATGCAGGGGAGAGGTCATGTTGTCTCCTTTATATTGTTCTCTTTTTTGTATATACCTAAAATTTCCCATAATTGTTTGTTAGTCCAATCTATGAATTTCCCTGAAATTGTCGAGGTCACCAGTCAGCACTGTTTGCAGAGCCCAGTTCCCTTCCCTTCTTAAAAATCAAATGTTGCCAGAAGAGGAGTCCCTATTCATTCCTGCTTCATTCTGGAAGATTCCACAGAAGCTAGTTATTTGAGATCTCACTGGTATGTTCTCCTCCGGGACACTGTCCTTTTGTTAAACTGTGCACAGTACATGCTATTTACAATCACCTTGGGGAGTGGGTACACTTGCACGAATACGGCTTGGTTATTTCATTTAATTCCCTTCCTTCTCCCTCCCTCCTCCTTCCCTCTTTCTTTAAATTCCCTTTCCCCATTTTCATTCTTGTTGATATTATTAGTCTTAGCTCATGTTTATGACATAAAATGTTTACATTCATTGGGGTTATTAGGTTTCCGTACATGGCACACCTTTATTCTGCTTATTTCCCCTTCCCCTTCCCACTTGCAAGAGATTCATCCTTTGTTTCAGTTTGTCCATCCTGTATTATTCTCTTTGTACTCTGCCTTACTCAGATGAGAGACACTATATGGAATTTAAGCTTGTGTGTCTGATTTATTTCTTTTCTAGGTGCATCCATTTTCTTACAAATGTCCCAAATTCATCCTTCTTTATAGCCAAGTAGTATTCAGTTATGTATTGATACCATGTTTTCTTTATCCAGTCATTTATTTATGGGTATACAGGTTACAACCAGGATTTAGATATTATAAATTGTGCTGCTATAAACACTACTATGCATATAGAGCTGTAGAATGATGTCTTAAACTCTTTGGGTAAGATACCTAGAAGGGAGTAGCTGGGTCATATGGAATTTCTAATTTCAGTCTTTTATGAAATCTCCATACTGATTTCCATAATAGTCTAGTTTACATTCCCACCAACAATGTAGGAGGGTTCCTTTTTCATGACAGCCATGCCAGCATTTTTTTTTTTTGACTTCTTGAAGATTCATTCTTTCTGGTGTAAGATGGAATCTTAGTGTTGTTTTAACTTTCATTTATCTAGTAACCAGAGATGTTGAACATTTTTTTTTCATGTATTTGATGGCCATTTGTACTTCTTTCTCTAAAAAGTGTCTGTTCATTCATTTGCCCATTTCCTCCCTGGGTCTTTTATTTTAAGTGATCTAATTTAAAAAAAAATACTTTATTTATTCTAGATTCTAGACCTTTGTCTGAAGAGTAGCTGGCAAAAAAGGAAAATCCTTTCCCCTTCTGTAGGTTGTCTCTTCACTTTACTAATTTGCTGTGTGGAAGATTTTTAATTTGATATAATTCCATTTATTGATTTTTGCTGTTATTTCTTGTGCAATAGTGGTTCTGTTTAGGAAATTCTTTCTACATCTATGACTTCAAGTGTTTTGCCTATTTTATCTCCCGGTATGTACAATGTTTCTGTTTTAATGCTGAGATCTTTGACCATTTTGATTTTAGTTTAGTACTTGGTGAGAGACATGGGTCCAATTTCAATCTTCTGCAAAAAGATATATACTTTCCCAGCACCATTTGTTGAATAGGGTATCTCTTCTCAAACATGTACTTTTGGACCCTTTGTCAAAGATCAAAGAGCTGAATGTGTCTGGGATACTGTTCTTGCAGAACTCCTTGAAGCAGCCAGGACCCTTCCTTCTCGCACTCTGTATACAGGTCTCTGGTCCCTGTCACTGACATTCACACTAATCCTAGGCACATTCTCTTTGACAGAACAGACAGAATTAAAATAGAAATTTTATTTGGCTTTCTGTGCCATTTCTTAGTGTTAAAAAGATACACAGGTAGTGTGTTCATCCTTTTTAATCATCTGGCTCTAAAATCATTAGGTTTTTATTTGTTAAGTGAAGCTAAACTTTGACATTTTCACTATATTCTTTTTTTCCTCCACTATAGTCTTATAGGGCTCTATTATCATTAGAAATCACATATTTCTGTTCTTCTTTGACATAGGGTCATTCATTTTTAAAGGCAACTTCTCTGCTTTCTGAAGAATTCATAAGAGTACAGTACAAAGAGCACAGACAAGAGTTTTCCATGGCACTACAGGATGCTGGCACAGATCAAGATGCTGGTTTTGTCACATTCTGGTCTGCAAGCACATGTCTGCACCACTTGCCTACAAGGCAATTTTGCAATACAAGTCTGACACCTTTCAAAACATGTACTCTTGGGAGTCTACTTTCAAGAATTAATTCTAAGTATATGTATGTGCACAGAGATTTAGCCCAAATAGTGTCAAGGATAGTGTCTTAATATATTTTTAAAATTAGAAGCAACCTACAGGTCTAAAAAGTGGAACTGACTAAATAAATTAGGGTTTGTCATACAGTGGAATCCCATGTAAACATAGGAAATGATATATTAGAAGATTATTTCCCAATATAAGAAGCTGCTCACATAAGTTAGGGGCAAAAGGATGCTACAAAGTGGTCCATAGAGAATGTTCCTAATTTTTCAAAAATCATATTTCATTTAAAAGTTTATATTTATGCATGGAAAAAAAAGGTCAGACAGTTATAGTAGAAAATTAAAGTATCTTCTTTTATTCTTTTTGCCTCATACAAGCCATAACATTTTCTATAATGGATATTTATTATTTTGAAATATTAAAATAAAAGATAAAATAAATAAGAGGGAGGCTGGAGGTATAACTCAGTAGTAGAGTGCCTATTTAACACTGTGCAAGGGCCTGGGCCCCAGACCTGCAAGTTATTCACATACATACGAATAATACGAATATACATACATACGAATATATATATATATATATATATATATGTCCACCAGGAGTCCCTTGTTTGCGTGCCGCCTACTCTCCTAAGAACAGTCACTAACTCTTCTTGGAGCATTTCTGTGGCCTCATGCACAGAGCCTGGGGGCAGCTTCAGTGACTCTTGGGTATGGGAACGTTTCAGCAGATGGTAGTAAGGCTGCCACCCAATAGTTGCTAATGATGAAACTTGTCCCAAGAATGTGGACCTGGCCACAGCAAGCCCCAGAGGCCCAGTCTGACCTCAGCTCTGTCTCTGGAAGAGCCTGACCTGGCCCCACCCTGGGATAGTTTTAGCTTTGTGGGTCACCACACAGCAGTTCGCACTGTTCAGTCAAAAGGTTTCCCTGGGGTTTGGGTTCACGCTGCTGGCCTCTGCTTGTCATCTCTTGTTTGACTTGCTGTGTTGTTTTGTCTGTTATTATGTACCATTTCCCTCTAGCACCCCCAGCAGCCTCCTTGTCTCTTCTTTTGGTGTTGTGAGGCAGCATTCAGTATGTAGTCCAGGCTGGCCTTGAACTCACAATCTTCTTTCCTTGGCTTTCCAAGAGCTGGGATTACAGGTGCAGGCCATGACACTCAGCTCCACCTTGTCTCTTCTCAAAAGTCCTCCTTCCTTCTCATCTCCAGGTTCCATCTCAAATGGCAGAGGCTTATGAATTAGCAGGAGAGTTAGATGTGAGCTTGCGATTAAAACTTTCTGCTGCTACTAGACTTACCATGGTAAACAAACAAGGAGGGGAGTAGGAGAAGATATGTGTATTTTAAAAGAAAATTAATAATCTCCATTATATCTAACAGGGGAAATACAACAAACATGCATCACTGTAACTGTTTTATTGTCTCTGGCTCCTGAGGTCTAGGACACGTGGTGCCTGTCCCTGAGTACCGGATTGCATTTGCTTCTAAATTCTGAATCAGCTGAAATTCACATTAAAATGCATGATGCTGCAGCACATTACTGGCAAACCCCACAAACTTCCTAAATAAAACAAAATGATATGAACAAATGGCAACAACAGGGACTTTTGAAAATCCAGAAGGGAAAATATTTTTAGGCATTTTCCTGAATTTTTGTACATCTTTCAAGACTGAGTGGTTGAAGAGAATGAATGACTCCAGTGTTCCCGACATACCTCTCAATGGGCTCCCTGGGCTGACTAAATATGCAAGACTTACTGGAATTAGTTCCAGACATGATGAAGGCCACACAGAGCCCCTGAGTACCAGGAACAATGCATGGCTTCCAGCCAGATGGACGGAATGGATAGCTATATGGGGCAACAGGAGTGACACTACCTAAAACAACTGTCCCCCTTCCAGAAGCTTGTCCTATCACCTTTGGGGTTTCTTTCCTCTGTGCTACCAGGATCTTGGCATCTTTACCTAAGATACACCCAGAAGCAATAACATGCAGAATGCCAAGATGCCCCAGAAGCATGGAGGAGCAGCACACAATCTCACTTCTCTCCCTATGCACCACCTTTCACTTCCCACTCAGGACATGCACTACCCCTCATGTTCTTTCTTTCTTAGAGAAATTTGGAAGAGGTTCTCAGATACCTCTCCCACCAACAGCAGGTGGTAGTAACAGAATTTTAGGACAAATGTCTTATCCCGGGTTGTGAGACAATGAAGGTCTTTCCCTAGATTGAGCAGTGATGGGTCCAATGGGCACCCAGTGTGGGCCCTGGACCCTGCAAGTGCAATGCCCAAATGTTCCCATGCTACATTGCAGGAAATCTAGAGTCAGTCCAATAACTCCTCTTTCCCTCAGACAGTGCATGCCCGAAGTTTGTTTATTCTCCAAATCAGCTTCCCAGATAACATCTGAACCACCTTAGCTCTGAGGTATAGATTTCTACCATGAACATAGTAGGTTTTATGTAGCAGATATTTAGCAAATATGGGTTGTAAGGAGGAATGAATAGTTGATATCCACAGGTGGTAGCAAACCTAGAGATGTAAGTATGTTAATAAGGATCACTGGACCCAAGTTACAGAGGTGAAGATCTTGCCAGAAGGTGTAGGAGACAGTTTTAGTTTTGAGGTATCATCTTGGTTCCTGAACCCCAGCACTGGGCAGGGCTACTGACAACCTATTCTAAAATTCTACTTTGCTAACATTTCTTGGATCCTTTCACTTTTCTTTCTTCTACACTGCTGTCATCCTACACTCCGCCTAGTTCTGCAGTATCTGATTCCAGCTTCTTGCCTATCTTTTATTGTATATTATCACACCCTTTTCTGTGTGCTTCACTATCTTTCCTGCTCTAGCTAAAAACTAACCTGAACTATTTATAGATTTCCAAACATTCTTTGCTCTTTCTGGTTCAAGTCTTTGACTATCACTGATTCCTATACTCGGAAACACTACCTTTTACACTTTATCATCATTTTATTTGCTCACTCCTACTCGCCTAGCAGTACCCAGAATAGACAAGGACACCTCTTCCAGAAGGCTGCCTTGACACCCTAAAGAAATGCATGTCCACTGTGAGTCTGCTGGGACTTCTCCTCCACAGCATCCTCACTCTGGAAATCAGACTGACAAAGCAGCCACCAACTGAAGTATAGAAGAAGGCAAAAGGGAAAGGGTAAAGATTTGGAGCTCTTACACCTCCTATCTGGAAGTCATACTTGACACTTGCATTCAATTTTCATTGGTCACAGTAAGTCTAACTTCTAGGAGGCAGGGAAGTGAAATCCTACTACTTACCTAGAAGTAGGCAGAACTAGCAATATTTATTAGACAGCCCTAGTGATAAACATATTCAAGTGGGTTCTGACTTAGAAGACTCCTAGTGGATTGGATGACCATGGTGAGAAATATGTAATTTGCATGAGGATAATGGAAGAATATTGGAAGGAGCTATGGGGTAACTGGGAAGTAAAGAAATAAAGGCAGTAGGAAGAGGTAACTATTTAAGATGTTTGACTGTAAAGGGAAGAAATGAGATAAATGATGATATTGAAATGTGGTCAAAGAAAGGTATAGCATGGATTGGCCATTAGTATGAGTGTGACCTGAGCATGTTTAAGTGACAACAGATATGACCAGATATGAGGAGGAGAGTCTGAAGGTCCACAAGAAAGGAAGAGTCAAATAGGATCAGTCAGCCAGTGGAAGAGAGACTGGACTCCAAAGCATGATGAGGAATTAGCTTTAGATTGGAAAGAACTTCTTCCAAGCAGCAGGAATAATGGAGAAATGAGTGCATGCAGAAGTTGACTGACTTACAGATCCACAAGGATGGTGCTGAGGTAATCCATGTCCAATGACTCTGTTATCATTGTAAAATTAATTTATATAAAGCTATTATAATCATTCCACTTGGAGAAATGTAAGAAATTATTATAGTGGGAGAGAATGAGGGGGTTCCATTGTACCATGTGGTTTCCTAGACTGAAGGTGAGAGAATGATAAGCAATGGCCTCCACGTGCTCCGCAGCATTGAACCTTACTTTTGGATCCACATAGGCAGTTTTAACAGTTTAATGTGATCTTCTAGCCATACTTATAAGCCCAGTAAAGAATGGCTCATTCTTAGTAGTTGACAGCAGGAGTTTTAATATGGATGGTAGGTAAATCTCTATTTCTGCTCAAACTCAAAAAATATACTGGGATATTAGTAATCCCAGAGACATGGTCCTTATGCTTTTCCTACCTTCAACTTGAAAATCATTTATCAGCCTTGCTGTACTCATACAGGCTGGGACATTTCTTCATGGACAAGTATAACCTTGCCTGACCATTTTCTCTGAAGCATGAAAAAATGCCTTCAAGGTCTCAGGATATTGCTACTTTGGGATGTTGCTACTCCAGTTATTCTGGCAGCTACTGGCCCAGAAAATCATGGTCTTCTCCACTAGTTCGATTGTATCCTGCAAGCATGATCAATTCATGATCACTTTTTTTCCTCCTTCTTCAAATAGGTTTTTTTTTTTTTTGGTTCAGACAGAAAGGGCTCCCTGCCTAATTTAATTTTGTTTCTCCTTTCTTTGTTACAAGCAGATGTCACTTTTACATCTGTGACTCTGATCAAATGCCCTGTGTCTCCCCAACCAACAGCCCAGCAGATGTTACTACTATTAGCCAAACTCCAGGAAAAAGGTAACAGGCACCTCCCTCGGATAATTATAACATTGTGTGGGGTGAAAGGAGGAGTAGAGAGAGGAGAAATAGAATTGAGCTTTCCATGGTGATGTCCTTTTTTTTTTTTTAAGGGTAGATACTGGGGTCACTATCCCAGCACCTATACAGAGCATAGCCCTTATACATGGGGTACCTCCAAAGTTAAGCCAGATACAAAAATACCATTATGAGTTCTATAGAGGTCTGACCCAAACCTCCAGAGCTAACTCAGTACAACTGCTTTTATAGAGGTATTACTCTGAATATAACAATATTTACATACAGAGGAGTAAGCATCATCTGAACCATGCATGGATACCACATGTATCATGAGACAAAACATCAAATTAACTTGTATGATACATATAAGATTTCTAGTAAATTCCTAAAAATGGCAAATTTCTGCTTGTTGCTATCTTTTCTCCTATTGATATTGTGCAGCCTACTCTTTGATTTGTCTATCTTTTCCTACATACATTATAAACATGCAGTAGGAAAGATGGTATATCTATGCACTATTCTAATCCCAAAATCAAGCGTTTAATATATAATTCCAGGAGATCCTGCCAATATTATTATCATTACCATCATCCTTATACTGGTGGCTAATGTCAACTGGATTTTTTCCAGGTGCCAAGCATGGTCTTAATTTCTTTGTAAACACTATTGTCTATTGGTTAAAATCGCTAGTCTCATAGAGCCAGAAAATTACTTACTAGAACCTCAAAGAGTTTCTATTACAAAACATGTATTCTGGAGCTACTCAAATGGAATATGTGGTAAAAACTCTAAAATGTTAGGAGAATACAGCGAGGCCTCAGGTTTGGCAATATGATGATTGGTTTGCTTTTTGTCCTGGGCAAATGGTATCCTAATCAATTCTGTCTAGATTATTTTCTTAGTGCAGGTAAGTGGGAAAGGCCACTGCCTGCAGAAACCTTCCTGGAGAAATCCAAGGACAAATCTTGACTTTTAAGTCTCTACTGACAGAATGCTGAGTCTTCACCAGGAGGTGGATTGGTTGTGCTAGGATAATTTGGATGCAGCATTAAATAAAGCAATCAAAAGGAAAATTCCTCTGAAACTCTCACTGGTATTTAATATTTTATTCATTCCCATGTTATTGTGCTTTGCCTGCGGTAAAACAGCCTCAAAACAGCCTCCTAGGAGTGAGGCATTAGGAGGCTGACAAGCATTTTCCCATGAATTGCTACTACAACACAATGGCATTTTGTTTGCTGTTTTGTTTCCTTGTCTTCTAACATTCTTTCTGACTTTCAAGGAAAAAGAAAAAGAAAAAGAAGAAGAAAAAGAAACCCTCCTATGAATGGCAAAGAAAAGGAAAGAAAAGTTTCTTTTAAACTCTCAACCTTTTTCATTTGGTACTGGGTAGCATGTAAACATTTTTTTTTCTCATGGTATATATGCTAGTAGTCTTTTCTCTTTTTGGTACTTTAAATGGCTTTCTTCCTCCCCCTCTTTTACCACATAGCATTGCCTTTCCATTACTGATTCAGAAAATTGGCAGGGAAAAAAATCAACCGTGTATACATATGAAGAAAAGAAAGTCAGGGGAAGATGGATCAAACCATCCATCTATCCATGCTGCCATTTATCTATCAATCCATCTCGCTAGCCACCCGTCTCTATTAAAATAAATAGCAGGCACTGTACACATTGCTGGTTGGCTGAAGTTGTGATCTGGACAAAAGGTCTGTTTGGGAAAACGATGCTGAAGCCCTAATTCTATTTGTGCCGGTTGAAAATCAGGAGGGGTTTTTCTACACTTCACTCTTATTAGATTATTCCTTATAGATGGTTTCTTTTTTCCTCCCAGACGCGTGGTGGAGGCTGCTGAAGCAGTTGGTCTATAGTTGGAATAATTAAATTAACCATTTGGTACAACTTTTAGGGGAGAGCTCGCGTGTACAAAGCACAACTGGAACAAAACAGGGCGCTGAGGCTGGGGCTCTGGCCTGGCCCAGCCCTGCTCGCCTTTCATCTCTGAGCAGAAGCAGGATTCTGGCCACAAAAGACCGGCCGAGGAACGATGGGCCAGGGGGAGGGGGGAGGGACGGTAACACGGAACAAAATAAACCTACAAGGTCTACAAAGGGGAAAATGAAGTCAAGAGCATTTGCTCATCCGACCGTGCGGTCCGGGCGCTGAGAGGTCTGCTCCTACAAAGGCGAGGAGGTGCGCGGCACCCGGGCCGGGTGAGGCTGGGCACCAGGGGGCGCCTGGAGAGAGGCCGGGACTGTCGGGGCATTCGGCACAGGCCTGGCGCCGAGTCCGGCGGCGGGGAGCCAAGGCCAGAGGAAGCCCCAGGCCGCAGGGCGTGGAGAGGCCGAGCCCCGGGCCAGTCGCCCGCCCCCCTGGGCGCTCTCCGCAGCCTGGCAGAGTCCTCGCCCTACTCGCTTGGCCTTTCCTGGTATCCATCCTCGGATCCCTCCATCATGCCTGGAGCAGCACAACGAATTCCTCACCCCAACTCCCCACCCCGGGAACTGCCCCGGCACTGTCTAAATTGCAGAAAGCTCCACACTTTATCTAAGAGGCACCTTCATAAACGACCCACAGAGCCACCTTTCCCCGTGCTCCCTGCACGCTCTAAGCCCGCATCCCTCCTCTGTCCCGAAAGCTGTCTTGGGTCTGAGCCAGAAGCTTAAACTCAGCACCCCGCGGAGACGCACCCCTGGGTGCATCCAGCGCCCCTACACAAAGCGGGGTGTGGACCTGGTTACTGGTAAGCATAGGCTTTGGAGCCGAAATACACCTCCTCCCAGTCACCTCAAGTCACTCTCCTGCAGAGAAAAGCGCCTAAACCCTACTCAGCTGTGCAAGAGTGGGTTGGCGGGGTGCCGCCAGGGCCAAAGTCCGCGCACCCCCAAGAGTGCGGGCCTAGGTGACGGGGTTCCCTTCGAAAAGCCTCTGGAGCACCCCCCATCCGAGGGAATGAAGAAACATGGACAGTCACAGCCTTTGCTTCACGAACTATACCCCCTCCACCTCCCTTAAGTGGATGGGGGTGGGCAAGGATGGGGGAAATTCCATGGAGTTCAAAGGGGTGCAGCCACCTCCCGGTCCAAATGCAGATTCATATTCATGAGAGCGGGATAAATAAAGACAAATCCCCGCAGTAATAGCACTTGGATTCGCATCCATCTTTGCTGGCCTTTAGGTTTAGGGGGCTGAAGACAGATGTTGGCATCCCTTTTCTCCTCTTGTCTAGTGACCATAAAGAAAAACCATTTAGAGCGTTGCAATTTGTTTCCCGCCGCAGTAAAACCTTGTACACATTTATTTTCATTTCACCCTTGTGCACAAAAAGTGCACACTGGTCACCAAGGGCCCTTCTTTATCAAATACGCATTCTACAACATACGACGGCAATAAAGCTATCAGCCCTCCCCATAAAACTATCACCAGGTTCCACGGTGGGTCCGGCTGCCTGCGCTCGCTCGTGAGGTCGGCGCTTTCCTAAGTCCCGAGGACGCGCGAACACCTGAAACAACCCTGAAACTCACCCGGCAGAGAAGCACAGGCCGGGCTGGGGGGCCGCGGCCACTGCTTAATCCGTTAAGGCGTCCGCAGCAGTTTAGCGCGCAATAAAATAGGGTGGCAGTGGAGAGCGGGCGCCATCCACTCCCCGGCACTAGCATCGAATTAAACCACTTAGTTTGGCAAACACTGAACGCCTAAATGCCCCTATAAAGACTTTATGAGTTTGTTACTTTAATTACTGACTTGTTACAGAGCACATAAAGGGGGTAATGAATGCAATAAAACTAATTATCTACACATTTAATTCATATAAAATATCCAGGGTTTGTTTACACCACACGGCGATTCAACTAAGCATTCCCC
Source organism: Cuniculus paca (assembly GCA_004365215.1). Taxonomy (NCBI): domain Eukaryota; kingdom Metazoa; phylum Chordata; class Mammalia; order Rodentia; family Cuniculidae; genus Cuniculus; species Cuniculus paca. The sequence continues at coordinate 3,227 of RJWT010029805.1, read as the reverse complement.
CTGTTGTCCACCGAGAGGAAGGATTTAATGAAATAGTTTCCCTTCTTCTGCTTGAGCCTAACGAACCAAATGAAAATTACCCTCCGCTTAAATCATGGGGCCACTGAGGTCCACAAATCACGTCTAACGTCCTCGTCCGCGCCTCGCTGGCAGCACCCAGGAGCCTGAAGAATCGGAGAAGAAAGGTGCGTGGCCTGGAGTCTTTCTCCGGGCATTTAAGTGGCAAGGGCTTCGTTCCTTGTGGTCTGCAAACCTACAGGGCGGACGACAACAAACCTCTTTGGGATGCTCTAGGTGTGTGGGGGACTTGGAGCACCCGAAAAAAGTGGAGGTGGGCGGGGGGAGATAGGGAGCACAGGAGAGAGGAGACGATTTGGGTACACTTCACGCTGCCTGGTTGTTAACTGAGTAATTAAAACGAAAATCGCAGGGCACTTTCAAACTCACCCAGTGCAAACCTGCGCTAATGCAGATGCAGCACTGAGCTCAAAGGACCCAATCGGTTGGGAATCCAGATATTTACATTTAAGAGCCTTACTTAGATTTTTAAATTCTAATTTGTTTTTATTTTTTAGGCGCCTATATTTTCACGTCTCTCCAAAGCACATGAAGCTGCGAGGAGAAATACAATTGATAAGAATCTCTCAATCTTTTTTCTCGAAAATACCAGGTGAATTGGAAAGAAATCTGCTTATCATTCACACAAACCCCCGTGGCCCACTTACGCTGTGTTACAGGGCGCTTGAGCCTCACCAGTGTCCCAGTCCTTTATAACATTTCACGCACTTCGGGGGGTAGGCTTGTTGTTAAATTGAGCGTGTAACACTCTTACAAAACAGGTTTTCTATGACATCAAGGTTTCTTCTCCCTAACCAAGAAAAAAAAAAAAGGACCAAGAAGGGGGACAACACGCACACTATCTCAATTTATGCCTAAGGTATATGATCAGTTAAAAAGGCTTAAAAGCTTGGGGAAATTGGATCAGGGAGAATCGTCACCCAACTTTCATTATTTCCAAGTAGTGTGATTGAATTAAAGGGCAGGGAGCTGGTTAGAAGGGAGGATCAGGGGCTCAGTGCGTAATGGTGTGGTATTAAATTCTAATTAGAGATGCAGGAATCAATGATAGGGAGGTTGGACAGCTCAGTTCCCCAGTGCCAGCCCAATAGACGGATGAGTTATTGTCATGTAAAAAGCGCCAGCAATAAGACCAACCGCTTTGCTATTGTCCAAGTGGAAAGAGCCAAGTTTATTATGAGGACTATATGCTCTAGAGACCTCAGACAAGGCATCTCATAGGAGGCTTTTTCATAAAACTAGGCTCTGCTGGTAGTAAGGAGGCCAGTTTGGAGGCAGGCGTTGAGCTGTGCACATCTCCCCACTCCAGCCACCTTCTCCATATCCATCTTTTATTTCATTTTTCCACTTGGCTGAGCCATCCAGAACCTTTTCAATGTATAAAATGGAATATTCTTACCTCAATTCCTCTGCCTACGAGTCCTGTATGGCTGGGATGGATACCTCGAGCCTGGCTTCAGCCTATGCTGACTTCAGTTCCTGCAGCCAGGCCAGTGGCTTCCAGTATAACCCGATAAGGACCACTTTTGGGGCCACGTCCGGCTGCCCGTCCCTCACGCCGGGATCCTGCAGCCTCGGCACCCTCAGGGACCACCAGAGCAGTCCGTACGCCGCAGGTAAGGACCGCCAGCTCTCTCAGCGGAGGAAGCCGCCTTTCCTCTCGTATATAGGAAGCCTTGATTGCATTTGAAAATGGAAATGTGTTTAGTATTTACCAAACGAAATTTGCTTACACAAATGAAAGAATTTATCACGTTAGAAGCGATTGCAGGGAGGGGTAATTCACTTACAGGGTTACACTATCCTAGTCACACCCGAACCGCCAACAAAATTATCTTAAGCTGCCAAAATGATAGGCATAATTTATTTACTTTGCGATGAGACGTAAAGCTTAGAAAATAATTAAATAACAAAGAGTAAAGCTCATTACTGGCACTGTCTCTTTTTTTAAGAACCGACAGCGGCTCACACCTCTTTGGCTGGTCATTTTTATGATCGTTTCTTTCATTTATTATTATTTTTTTTGCAGCACTTTCCCCCAACTTTTGGGCCGCGTCAACTTCTGAGAATTGAAAAGTTGCAACAGTGGGAGTGTTTGGTAAACTTCTTCCTCAGCTCCCTGCTATTCCCACTGACGTTTTTGGACCTTTTTCGTGCTGAAAACACTATCCCAAGTTCCGGGGCCTCAAGCCGTCTCCAGTGCGCTATTTCTACGCACTCCAAAGCACTTTATGGCAGAAAGCATCCTGCCAAAGCCAGAGTTTAAGCCCCGTGTCCGTGTATAACTAATTTGTTTGGTTTTTCTCGGCAGCCCCTCTCTCTGCTAGACGGCACTCGAGTGTCTGCAGCTGCTCCCGGGCGATCTGACCTTGGAGTATCCGCATTCCGGCTCCTCAGCCCGCGCGCTGCTAACTCCCTGTCTCTGTCACCCTCTAGTTCCTTACAAACTCTTCACCGACCACGGCGGCCTCAACGAGAAACGAAAGCAGCGGCGCATCCGCACTACTTTCACAAGCGCTCAGCTCAAAGAGCTGGAGAGGGTCTTCGCGGAGACTCATTACCCTGACATCTACACCCGGGAGGAGCTGGCCCTGAAGATAGATCTCACTGAGGCGCGAGTCCAGGTACCCGAGCTCGGAAACTGACCCTTCTCTACAGCACCTGTCCGGGCAGGGTCGGGGTGAGGGTTGGGGGCTGCTGTTGAAAGAAATCCCGGGATTTCGTCTGAAGAGGACTGGGGAGCTCAAGGCTGGTCTGAGAGGTCTGACTAGGTGTGATTGTGAACGAGAGAAAGGTTTAGGGCGCACACTCCTGAAGATTTATTCGGGGCTGCCAAGTATTTCTCATCGGACCAAGGCATTCAGGGGCCTTGGAACAAGAAAGATGAAGCGACGCGTTTCGGAGACAGGAAGCGCCATCCGGGAGGAGTGTAGACTTTCCCCTCGCGTTCTCGGTTCTTTTGCCAAATGCCTCCTACCCCAAGCGCTTGTAACCAGGCGCCGTGGCCTATAGCTGCATTTTCCTGGAAACTGCGATTTGTATGAGGTTTGCAGAGGGCCCCATGAAGGTCAGGAACCAATTTGCCTGACCTGTCGGGAACAAACGTGCGCTCCCGAGCAGTTCACAGCCCTTCTCTGGGTGACTCATCT
>RJWT010029804.1:0-14818 GCA_004365215.1 Cuniculus paca | reverse complement strand
ATGTCATCTGCAAATAGTGATAACTTAACTTCTTCCTTTCCTATTCTTATTCCTTTTATTTCTGTCTCTTGTCTAATTGCTCTGGCTAATGTTTCCAGCACTATATTGAATAGGAGTGGTGATAATGGACATCCTTGTCTTGTTCCTGATTTTAGAGTGAAAGCTTTCAGTTTTTGACCATTTAATGTGATACTGGCTGCTGGTTTGTCATAGATGGCTTTTATCAGATTGAGGTAAAGGCCATCTATTCCAATTTTCTGTAGAGTTCTTATCATGAGTGTGTGTTGGACTTTATCAAAAGCTTTTTCTGCATCTATTGAAATGACCATGTGGTTCTTATCTTTGGCTCTATTGATATGGTGTATTGCATTTATTGATTTCCATATGTTGAACCATCCTTGCATTCCTGGGATGAATCCCACTTGGTCATGGTGTATAATCTTCTTGATGACTTGCTACATTCTGTTTGCCAGTATTTTATTGAAGATTTTTGCATCTATGTTCATTAGAGAGATTGGCCTGTAGTTCTCTTTCTTGGTAGGGTCTTTCTCTGGTTTTGGTATTAGGGTAATACTTGCTTCCAGGAATGATTTAGGGAGTCTTCCTTCCCTTTCTATTTCATTGAAGAGTTTGAGGAGTGTTGGAATTAAGTCTTCTTTGAATTTCTTGTAGAACTCAGCTGTGAATCTATCAGGACCTGGACTTTTGTTGGTTGGTAAGGTTCTAACTACATTTTCGATTTCATTAACTGAAATTGGATTATTCAGTAGTTTTACATCTTCTTGGTCTAGTTTTGGTAATTGATATGTTTCTAGAAATTTGTCCATTTTTCTCTGTTATTGAACCTATGAGAGTAAAGATTTTTGAAATAGATATTGATGATCTTCTGTATTTCCACAGGGTCTGTAGTGATTTCACCCTTTTCATTCCTTATTGTATGGATTTGAGTTTTCCGTTTCCTTTTTTTAATAAGGTTGACTAGCGGCTTATCAATTTTATTTATTCTTTCAAAGAACCAGCTCTTTGATTCGTTGATTCTTTGTATTGTTTTCTTAGTCTCATTTGCATTAATTTCTGCTTTGATCTTTACAATTTCCTGTCTTCTTTTGGCTTTGGGTTGGGCTTGTTCTTCTTTTTCTAGATGCTTCAGTTGTAACATCAGGTTGTTTATTTGCATTCGTTCCATTTTCCAGATGTGGGAATTCACTGCACTAAATTTCCCTCTGAGGACTGCTTTCATTTCCTCCCACGGATTCCAGTAAGTTGTATTTGTATTTTCATTTGCTTGTAGATATTGTTTAATTTCTTCTTTAATTTCCTCTGTGACCCACTGATTATTCAGGAGTGTGTTATTTAATTTCCATGTGTTTATGCAGTTTTTGCCATTTCTTTTGTCATTAATTTCCAATTTGATGGCACTGTGATCAGATAGTATGCATGGGATAATTTCAATTCCTTTGCATTTATTTAAGCATGTTCTATGGGCCAATACATGGTCTATTACAGAGAATGTACCATGTGAAGCTGAGAAGAATGTATACTGTGATGTTGTTGGTTCACCCATATTTTATAGGAAGACATCAGAAAGGAGACCTTCACAAAGCAGTAGTGCCACAATCTGTTCTCACTTATCTCTGGATTGGTGACAAACTGTCTTGGAAGACTCCAGAGATCTGCTAGTCAATCTAAATACTCACTCAGCAGAGGTGATAGTTTATAAGGGAGAATTTTTTAACTACTCAAGTGAGCAATAATCATTATCTTGACTGAAAATCAAATGTTTCTCAGGGAAAATATGTTTAGAGGCAAACAATTACTGTTGATGTTACAGGTATCTCTCATCATCATGTTTTAAAATATTGCTTTTATGCTAAAAATTATGAATTATGTATCTTACCACAAATATACTTATTGCTTTGAGTGTTCCACATTTATATTAACCCTAAATAGTAATCCTATATGGGAAAACAATTTTTATTTATTATTTTAATAATACTTTCTTCTTCAATTTTCTGTTCAGTGACAATTACTTATTGGAAATATGTGTATTAGGAAAACAGAAAACATCAACAAACAGCAAATAGAAACATAAAAAAAACTACAAGAGGAGATAAAATTCTCTTAGAAATCCTAATTGCTGAGATATTCTTGAGACATTTATCAATAAAAAAACTTGACATAGAAGTTAATATTTAGTGAGTATGCACCATATCTGACACTAAAGTGACTTGGATGAATTATGTCTTTTATTTGATCCACTAAATATGGGTCATGGTTATTTATAATTTGCAGATGAAAATGCTAGGATTTACAGATATGAATTAAAACTCTTAAACAGACAGCAAACAGTGGGCAGAATATGGATCTTATTTTTCACAAATGCCTTTCTAACCAGGAACTTATGCATCTAAATTTTGCATCTTAGTTGAATGAATGAAAACTTTCTGTAGACAAAGAATAGCTTTGCTCAAGAAAACAAACTGCCAATGACAAACATAAATTCATATACTATCAGTTTACACATATTATATTAGAATACATGACCATGTTTTTTGTGTGCATAATTTGAGTATAGCAAACCAAATCTATGGCAACGAAATCAATTACAATACTCCAGTTGTGGTACTAGAAAGTCTGAAGGATGCAAAGGTATTTTGGCTGCTACTCTCTGTTCAGGCTTGGATTTCCCTCAGAGCGTTGGAGGGCACTGTGTGTCCACTTGCCAAGTTGGCCAGTTGCAAGAGTGCATCTCCGAGATCAATGTAGAACTACTTCCAGAGAAATTGAAAAAAAAATGTTTCGTCTATTCCTTTCGACAAGAAGCCATTACCAGTAGCTTTGGAGGAGAGTCGCAGAAGCTTCATGGAAAGTACAAGGACATTATTTACTTTTCATACTTGGAGTCTAGTTCTGAAAGGACAGATAATGCCTTTTGCTCTGAAGAGTAAGTCTCATTGTGACTCTCAGTCAGTTTTAAAAATACAGAACTGAGCCCAGAACATAGATCGCATTGTACACATTGTTCTTGTTTTCCATCTACTTGGTATTTTTATTCTGAGAGTAACACTGACCTTAGTATCATGCACATATTGCATTACACTGGACAAGCTTCTTTTCATTTTTGGTACTGTTTTACTGAGGTTTCACTGTTGGTTATTTCATGATTAGGAAAAGATAAAATTCAAGCTAGTTTTGACAATATATGTTTGAAACAGCATTAAGGGGAAGAATGTAGAATGTTTTCCCTGTGAATAGACAATGTTTCTTTATACAAGTTTTCTTTCCGAAAAACCAGATATAACACTGCTGCATGTCATCGTCATTGCCATATTGAAAGTGCTCTAGATTTTCATTTGATTTACATGGGTTCTAGTTTTACTTTTCAATTTGGACCTATTATTTCCTGGTTTACTGATTTTAGAAAAAATCCTTAACCACTATAACTGTATACTTGCCACTCTCTATATCGGGATACTAAACTATTTTCAGAGTACATATAAATTAAACACTAAATTTGACTGCATATGATAAAAGCATAGAATTGAAAGTATTATTCTGTAATTTAGTGAGGTGAGAATAGTGTCAGCATTTATACAATGCTTACATCTAGTATTTTCACTAAAACTTATTTTTTAGTCTTTCTTATCATGAAGCATATGAAAATACCTATGTGTCTATGTATTTTTTTCAATTTTGAAAAAAATAAACTTACTGCAGATATTGAGATAGGGATAAGTCACCATCATGGTGATTAATTTCAACAGTTGAAGGATCACAAAATTGAATTTTGTGGGAAAAAGAAACCCAAATCCTACTTTATCCAGATTATTATACAAAGTACAATTTTTGCTCGTATAACATGTCATTAGTGATTTTATCCATGATCTTTATCTAAAGGATTAGCAAGAGGGAAGGTTACTAACATCTGTAGGTTTATATCAATATTTATTTTTCTTCTTGTAGTTTTTATACATATTCAAAATACATAGCATGAATAAGCAGATCAATGTCACACATAGAGATGTTCAAAGTGTTTCTTTAGCATTAGCAATGGAAACATGAAAGTTCTCAAAAGTCTGTAAAAGATATTGGAAAACTTTCATCTGCTGCTTTGTATCAACACTCATTATTAATCCAAAAGAGGCTTAACTAAAGTTTTAGAATTTTATAGAAGATGTAGGTCGTATGCATGAGATGGTAAGCTCTATTTGTGACCCTTTTCTCCAAAAACATGCAAATAGGGAAATTCAGGTTGCATAAGAACAAAGGACAATGGTTCTTATGTTACAGAGAAGTTTTAGCCGAATGAATTTATTAAAGATAGATGTGTAAAAATAAATTCTGAAGGCAAGAGGTAAAATTTGTGTATTCAAAATAGAGACAGAAGTACCAGGTCATAGAAAATGATCCAGTTAAACATTTGACTTATATATCCAAATCCAAATTTTATTTCTTTATTTTGTGCTTTCACAAGAAGTTGTTTGAAAGCTATATATATACTGGTCAGGTAACTGAGATCAGTTGGTGTCTTATACACCCTCTGTCATGTATAATTTTTGGATAATCCTTAGCTTTGGAACCCTGGAAACCTCTATTCAGCAAAATGCAAGAAAACAGTTGGACATGATGAAATTGGTAAGTTAATATCACTGTGTGAGTGCTCTTGTTCATTCAGCTCTTTTCAAACTAACTTAACATCTTTTTAAAACACCAGCATAAGCCACACACATTTTTTCATACAGATCCAATGTGTATGCTTGTGTGCATATATATAATTGCAACACATGATAGCTCAGTTTCTCAGGTTGTGGTGAACTTCTCCTCTCACTTTGTGGGTTTTGTTTTGTACTAGAGATTGAACCCAGGACATTCTCAGTGAATGACATCCCTAGTGCTTTCTTGTATTTTTATTTTTATTTTTATTTTTATTTTTGAGATAAGGTCTTGATAACTTGCTAATCCCCAGGCTGGACTTGAACTTTGGATCCTCCTGCCACAGTATCCCAGAGTGATGGGATAACAGTTGTGTGCCACCTTGCCCTTCTCAAAATTTCCAAAGAAAAGCATCAACGCTTGTTTTTTTTTTTTCCTCTCCACTTTTAATTATCTAATTTTGGCACTTTTCATATTATTATCTTACCACTCTTTCAATGCTGTCTAGTGGGTCAGAAACTTTGTACAAAGTGAATATTACTTCAATGCCATCAGTTATGTTCAAGGACTCCAGTATTGATGATCTGAAGTAACCTGAATTGGCAATTACAGAGCAGGCTCTGGGTGGTGAGAAAGAGAACATTCTTAAAATATTCAAAACTTATGTGCATTTTTATAGAAAGAGCATATAGTAGACAATTCATTGAAGTTTGGGTTTGAAAAATTTTTTTCTTCTCTTTTTAGTCAGTTTCTTAAGTCGTATCTTTGCACCACTTACCTTTGATGGGTTCACCACTGGATTAAACATTGCTGTACCTATGTGGCAGAATCTAAACAGTAAATCATTGAATTCTAGAAGAAACCTTAAGGTTGGTTTGGGAGATGCCTGATACTGTGTATATGCTTCTGCTGTAACTCGTTTCTATGGTATGCTTTTTATTTTTACAGAAAACGGTTCTATGTATTTTATTTGATGCAACACAAATATAATTTTAAATCACACATATAACACAGTTGTAATTCTAGTTTTAAGACACAGCATTCTTTGTAGATTTTGTACTTTTTGAAGACAGGGATTTTGGTGCATTCATCATTGTATCCCTTATAGTCAGTATAATACCTAGAAGATAAGGGAATACATGTTTACTGAGTTGAATTAGCAACCAGTTATTTCTACCATGACTGCTTTGTATTCTCAAACTCAACCTGGCTAATCTAGGTCCATCCTGACCTTGAAAATTGATAATCTTTTTCAAACTCTCCTGTTTCAATGTGAAAGCTCATCTTTGCTGTTAGGATATTTCCACATGGCCAAAACAGACACAAATAAATTCAAGATAGGGAATTGAAAAGACATTATGATAGACTTTGAACAGAGTACAGCAGGCTATCAAGGGGAGAAATGCAGAGTGCTCTGGAGGGGAATGCAAGCAGTAGATCAGACCACCTTCAAGTAGCAGGCAATCCTAGAACTCAACTTTAGGAGATGACTTTGCCTGCCCATTGAGCGTGCTGTACTCATGGCAACAAGGGTTAGCACAACAATGGAAGCACAGGCAGTCAAAAATTACATGGGAAATACAAACTGGTGTCTTCCATACTTTTATTGACATACTCAACATTTCTGTATCATTTCAGGTGGAGCTGCATATATGGGTTTTTTTCCCAACACTGATTCTCCAACACCAGTTAAGTGTGTCCTATGGTTGATTCAAGTCAGTGCTGACACTTTTTCTGGAATTAGTAGAAATCTCACAAGTTAAGGACTCAGTGACACAAAAGTGTCCTCCCAATTCAAATACCAATCACAAGTTCAGATTGTTACCTGTTTTCCTGATCAACTGACTATCAATTTGCGATTCCTACAACCTACTCATTATATTCAATCAATCACAAGAATGACTCGCAAAACCGAGGAAAATACTTGACATATGTTTTCTAGTTTAATATAAAAGACATAACCAAAGATACAGATGAATGACCTGATAACAAGATATGTAGGGCAAGGTCTAGAAGATCACAAGTGAAGAGCTTCTTTTCCCATGGGTTTAGGGTACTCCATTCTCTCAGCCTGTGGATATGTGTGCCAAATTCAAAGCTCTTCAACTTCATCTATTAGGAGTTTTGGAGAAAGCTTCATTGTATGGTTATGACTCATTATTAACTCAATCTGTGGAGCTTCTCTCCTCCTCAGAGCATGAGGCTGGACTGAATGTTCCAAGCTTGTAATCATGGCTTAATCTTTCTAGTGACCAATCCCCATTCTGAAACTATCCATGAAACAGTTAACAATCACTTTCTTAGAACAAAGATGTTCCCACTATTCGAATACTCTAGAGGATTTGGGAGTTCTGATGGGGGCAGACATTGAATGTTTTGTTATAAAGTATAATAACTATATGTGAGTGGTGCTTTTTCCATACATAGGGAGCTGTGTAAGGAGCATTCACTTGGTACTTCCAAGAAGTGTAACTATTATACTATGACTGGAGCACAGGGCATGAGGGAAGCTTCAGAAGAGATAAAATATTGAGAAGTATAAATGGATGAGATCATGAAGTTAGTTTGTAGTCCACGGAAAAGAAATCTCATTTTGTTATTTTATATGAACATTCTCCACGCCATACTAAATGTGTTTTTTCATGTCTTCTATCTCCTCGTGATTTAATAAACTGTGTTCTAACAAGCTTTCTTCTTTCTTTTTAAAAGATATTTTTCTTGTTACTATTAACTAGCATCTGATCATTCATTCATGCAGCCAATAGTTTCTGATACTTTTTGGGTGCCAAGATCGATTTTAAGCTCCAAGGAAACACTGATGGACAAAACAGACAAAATATCTGCCTCTGTCAAGCTGATACTACAGGGAGAAAGACAGTACACACTTAGATCTCGCGTAAAAATGTCAAGAACCAATAAAACCCATAAATGAAGGCAAAATGTGGCAAAGCCAGGGCAGATTATGCAGCTTCCCCACTAGATAACATGGTCAGGTAGAGAGCAGCATTTCAGGTGAGACTTGGGTGGGTTTACAAGCAGTCCCAAAAAGGCCGAGGGAAAGGAATTCCAAGGAAAAGGAATAATAATGCGCCAGGCCAGTGCACGCTGTCAGGGTGAGTTTGGTTTGTTTAAGCATGAAATTGAGCATCTTCTGCAATTATCCAAATCAAACAAATTCCTCATTTGTTAACAATGTTAGAAGTTCTCCTTTCCTCTTTTAATCCCCGAGAGATGTGGGTTTATATGACTGGAACAGAATGAGCATTTGGTGTTCATTTTTGTTGCCTTTCATATTGGAATGAAAATCCTGAACGTCTCATCAGGTATTCTTCTAACACTTTAAACTATATACTAAACATTTTAACAAAGTTCAAATAAGATACAAATACCATATTTACTTCTACCATGAAGGTCACTTAATAAATCAACATATCTCCTATGCTACGATCATGACTAAGAATGCATTTCTTTCAGCTAGGATATTTTTGAAACACGGTTAGCCATTGTTTAACACTGCATTGTTCAATACAGAATGCAGCCGATTAAATTACTCGTGACACATCTAGAAGTAGAATGTTTTTATCTACACGGAAATAAAGCCTCATTCACTATTAGGAGAATTAAATAAAGCTTTATGACAGTATACCTCTTAAAGAGATATTTCTCTGTCATCTGTATAATGATTGATTTATTTAAGAAAAGGCACACTGTTTTACTTATGCATTGTTTATTCATTTTAGAATGTGGTCACATTTCTTGAACACAACTATTGACTGGCAGCTGTAAATATTTTAAAAAGCATTTTTGAAGATGCCATGTGTCATGGCTAGGATGACTTCCTTCTTAAGATTTAGCAACCTCCCTTGCAAATGATACAGTATTTCTTAAGGGCTTTACCTCATCAAACATTGTTAAAAAGTAAATAAAATAAATAAAATGGAATTTGAAACCACAGGGTGCCTTTAATAGCTTTTCCTCCTTGACATGGAGCTAATATGAACTTCACCTAACCAGCTGAGTTTTATAAGATTGCAGAAACTGACAGTTATTTGCCAGTGCTGCTTGCCACTATTCTATCTGACTTTAATTCCAGAGTCAGTGGGCAATACCAATACCTAAGAATTACATGTTAAAAAGGGATTTATGAATTATGAATGAGGTGGGCCAGTTATTGGTATTTAAAGGCATCATACTTCATGCTGAATATTAATAGGAATGAAAGACCAGATGAATGTAGTTACCAAAAAAATTAGTATTTCAAAAGAGGATAACTTCTTGAAGTCATGAAATATAATAAATGTTAAAAAGAAATTATAATTAATTCATTTAGTGGCAATGTCTGTAACAATGGAAAAAAACAGATAAGAACTCATCATGAAGGGCCTGTTATTATTATTCAGTTTGGGCGAATCTAATCTGGACATTAAATAAAAAGATGGTCAAATAAAAATCATCCTATGTTGTGAAAGTGCCTAGTGTCCCACTATTTGGTTTTATATGATTAATAAATACAAGACTTATGATGATATATAAAGTGAAATAAAATATAATTCACAAATTTAAGTCTTAGTGATGAAGTTATTCATAAGAAAATAGGAAAATATTTTCATCAAACACTTGTGAAATAATACCATAAATTTCTACTATTTAGCCTAGATAAGTTTGTGCACAGTGGAGCTGGCTGGGCCTCTGCCTCGTAAGATTAAACTTTTACCTCCTAAATTGGTATGATTCCAAAACAGGTATCCATTCTCTTAAACGACTATAAGAAATTCTATCATGCTTACCAAACCACAAGGAAAGAATATGTCATAATATGAATATCCAGCCATGACTTACTGTGTAATGAGAAATAAAAACAAGATACCAAGAAGACTAGAATATGTGTATCACCTGAAAAGCACATTGCATTCCCAGTAGGAAAGTCATTTATTCATCAATGTGCATTCATGTCTGATTTATGCCAGACATTGGGATGAAAAGTCAAATACGACATAATCTCCACCATCACAGAGCTTATTGACTAGAAAGACAGCCAAGTAAAAATAACAATTATAGCAGTGTGAAGAGAGAAGATTTCAAACCTGAACAGGAGTCAGGAAAGGATTCCAGAGTGAGTGAAGCAAGGTGTAAAAGAACTGGGAGTTAGCTGCAGAAAAGAATTAGGCTATCCTGGCTTTCTGGCTGTTGGACCTATGGAGTGAGGATGAGAACTCCAAGCAGATAGACTGCAGCTGTGCAAGGAGGCAGTTTGTCTGCTGTCTTTGGCCATAGCTTTCTCTCTACACCAGATCCTAGGCATCATCTTGTGACTGAGTTCTAGTTTGTGCTATATACTTATTCATTCATCCAAAAAATACTCTAAGCATCTCCTCGATGGAAGCCACTCACTAGGTGTTGGCTGTACAGTAGTGAACAGAACAAAATTACTGACAACCATGGAACTTAAGATTTATTTAAAAATACCTTCCCTTGACCCACATACTTCTCCAGTTATTTTTTCAATTCTCTATCAAATTCATTGATATTTTTACAACTCTTTCTATTGCTTTATATCTCAGTTGTTTCTTATCTACTCAAAATTTCCATTCTACTTCTTACACTACACTTGATGTCATAACAATCTCTTACATCAAAACAGTGGCCACATTTCTATTTTCACCGTATCCAAACTCTTTGAAAAGGCAAATGTACTTTCTCATTTCTTCCTCTTTAGTGTTCTTCCTTCTTTTGGCCATGAAGACAGAACATACTCTTTTTATTTCACTGGCCCCTCCTTCCTCTCTCCTTCTCTGGTCTTGTCTTTGTCCAATTCCAAATAATGAAATGGTTTAGGCTAAGTCTTGGGTTCTCAACCTTTGCCTTCCACTCACTCAATTTATGCTTTTTTTTTCTTTTCTTTTCTCTTTATAGAATGCATGATCTTCTTTTCTGAATCCATTTGTTTAGGAATATAGTAAAAAAGAAAAAGAAAGTCAGGATTAGATTCATATTTTAAAAAAATTATTTAACCATCCCCAGTATTGGGGATTGAACCCAGTGCATTCAGGCTGAGATGCATTGCCAGTCTCTTTTTAAATTTTTATTTTGAGACATTAAATTGCCTTGGCTAGGCTCAAATTTGCAATGTTTCTGTTTAATCCTCCTGGGGTTATAGGGATGGTCCACCATGACAGGTTAGTGTTTATTTGATTAAACAGAGTGAAGACAATGAAAGGATCTTAATCATAAAAGTAGAGATCTAAAGGCCAAGATCTTGGAGATAGTTACCTACAGCTCTGGGAACCCTTCTAATTGGAACATAGGCAAAATTAACTGAGAAATTATTTCGCCTGGGTTCTTTTCTTCTGTAATGTGTACATGGCTCAAATTTTATCTTGGGGAAAAAGTATAATTCATACCTTGTCCCAGTCTACTTACAGTCTACTCATTGTGGTGATATCTCTAAGGTACCTTAGTCTCTGGGGGGTAGATATAGAAATACATAGTACTGTGACAATATTGAAAATTATTTTAATGAGTGGTGACTTCTAACAATGTTAATCTGATTTTGAAGTGTTATTTTTCCAGTCCCTTTAGTGGGTCTTAAAGACATTTTGGCAACTTTTGCCAATGAGTTCATAACTAATTGCCACAACTTCTGTTCTTGTAGCATTGTATTTATTCTGAATTATCTGCAACAATGTGGGATGACAACTTCTGGGTTTCTAGTCAGAAATCTATAAACAGTTTCACTTTCATTATAAGAATAGAATAAGTATTTTGTAATACTGATTTATGACACTGTTCTAAAGTGTTTCACAACTAATTCATTCAACCTTCATATGAACTCCACAGAGAAGTTAAATAACTAAACTTTGTCACAGAGTTAGTAAGGCCCACATTTCCAGAGCCCACATTTTCAATCATCAAATTGTACTACAAATTTAGATTCATGCCATTTGACTAGCTTCAAATTGGGTCATTAGGATGATGTATATTGTTGGGTCTTCTTTTAATATATTGTGATTGATAGGAATAAATATGGACATGAAGCAGCTATCTTAAGCGGGAGATGAAAGTTCTATATAGGGGTTTATTCTTCACTTCCCTACCTGTTTGAATTTCTGCAGTTTATTGTAACCTACCAGGTTAAGCTCTGGACCATCCTCACCAATTTAGACACTGGAGAAGGATAAACATTTTGTATTTAGTTATACAGTAACAGAATATAAAATATTAGCAACTTTGACTGAGTCTGATCAATATTTATAGTTAAAATTGATTAACTCAGGTATTTCCAATTTAGAGCACATCAGAGAAGATTTTATCCATGAAACATTTGGGTGATTATTTCAACTTTACTATTTAATATTCCTATATGTAAAGACACTCAAAAAGAGGCATTCAAAGTAAAAACTATTAACTAACATCAACTGTTTGGCTACTGTCCAGGAGAAAAATATGTTGGAATAATAGATTAGCTAATTATGGCCTTTTCTGTATGATATTACATCTACCATTTGGAAATGAAATTATTTCGTTTCCTAATCTTTGTGGATGACAAAATTGTCCTCTGCAGTGAGATTCAAAGCACATATTTTCTTGGATCTCCATTCTTTATGGTTCTATTGCAATATATTTTAGTCTTTTTCCTTTTTTTATATTCTCCAACTGGGTTTTCTAGAATAATTTGATGAAGTACTGGTTAGAATCTGTCACTTATTGATTTCCTTCCTTTCATGGGAAAATTAAAATCAAAGAATAAAGGTGGCCTGAGGTACCCCAAAATATAGCCTGAGAGGCTGCTACAGTTCACACTTTGCAAACAACTACCTCACAATCAACTTCTGACCTTTGTTCAGGTGCTCATCCATTTCTCTGCACCTATAAAACCTCCGCAGGGCAAATCTTGCTGTATCCTATAGTTCACTTTTCAAGAATTATGATTTTCATTATAGTGGAATATTCCACTCCTGTGGACAACTTTGTTCATTTCTTAAATTTGTAGGATCTGAAGCAAATGTACAGCCTGACTGAATCTTTGTTTCCCTAGTTGCAATTCTAAGTCGCTCTTGTTTCTTTATAATTTGTGCCTCAGTTTCTCTTAAAAGTCAGTATTTCTTGCTATATGTCTTTCTGTAGAGCTCACATGTTTGTTTTTCTAAACATAATAATGAGATGACAACTTAGCAGTGTGCAGAAAAGAAAGCTGTTTCATGTTGTTACTGAAATTTATATTTTCAGGAATATAGTTTAAATTGAGCCTTAATGTTTGTTCTTGCTGCTACCTTGTATCTACATAAAGGAGTTTGTTTGGATGAGATATTGGAAAACTCCAAGAACAAGGAAATGGAAACTTAATGAGAAGAAAGCAAAAGTTATAGCCAGAGTGGTTTTTTGTTTTCTTTTTCATTTTAGATAAAAAAGAAGAGCATTTTCAAGGTAAAACTTTAAGTGTGGTAACTGATACCTACCTCTACCCAAATGAGAGAACAATTTGGAGCGTTAGCCAGTCTGAATCCTGTTCGAGGTGAGGACTGCGGAAAAGGTAAGCCTTCCTGCTACAAAGGTCAGGGGACACAAAGGAATGCAGAGAAGCGAGGCACACTGGTGCAATACACTTTCCAGAGAGGATGAAGCTAGTCTTATGTGAGGAGAAGGTACATGAATGGAAACAGGACAGTTAACAAAGAAAGGAAGCTCCCGTTTTTCTACCTCATTCAGGATCAGTTGCTTTTTCTTTGTTTTTACTTTTTGTTTTGTGAGACAGGGTCTTACAATGTAGCCCAAGCTGGCCTTGAACTCATGATTCTCCTCCCTAGTGCTGCCAAGTACTGAACTGACAGATGTAGATCACTGTTATGGTTGATACATTGCGTCAACTTGAGAAGTTTAGAAGTTTGAGAGACTTAGCAGGGAGCCAGGATTCTTACTTTGTAAATATCCTCATCCTGTGCAAAGGAGGGCAAGGACACTTTGTGAGCATTAGATCCATCTTGGAGGGGAGGGAGTGGCCTGTGTACAATTTAAGGGTAGAGAAGAGGCTTATTTTCTCTCTTTTTGCTCTGGCTGCTGCCTTGAAGTGTTGCCCCAGTGCCCTGTCAGCCCGCCTTGGAGCCAGCTGATTATGGACTGAAATCTCCAAAAAACTGTAAGCTAAATAAACCTTTCCTTGCTTCACTTTGGGTGTCAGGTGTTTTGTCCCAGCAACGGGAGAAAAGTAACCAAGACAATCACCATGCCTGACCAGCTGCTTTCAAATTCTATAACCTGTCCCTGCAATAAACTAATATTGCATTTGAACAAAGAATGCATTATACATGAAACAGGTAACCAAATAAATCCATAAGAGATCTAGAGTTAGTGGCGAGAGAGATCCTGAGGAAAAACAGAAGGTAGGTATGAATGGTGTGAATTCAGAATGATGCATGAGTGACCAGAGGAACTGCCAGAGTGACTGGGGAAGGGGAGAAGAGGACAGAGCTGACACTCACGGAATACCACATGCATTACACACTGTAATAGTTTATGTTATTCCTCTGGATTTTGTTTTGTTCCAAAAATTATCTCTATTTTTTAAAAAGTATGCTGTAACTTGTTTAAATTCATATTATTTTTAGAAAGACAAAAGTGGAATTCTTACTGTAGATCGATTTCAATGACCATATTCTTTCTATCCTACCACTCCTGCGACATTCTGATTAAAATGAGAAAACCATGTTTACCCTTTGATTAATTATTCTCTTTGAAATTAATGTTTGCCAAATTTTTGTATCATTTACCATCATAGGTTAAAAAATTTGAGAATGTGCTTCATATATACATATATATTCACGATCTATTCTTTGTAATGTATATATGTGTACAACTGTTCACAAATACAAAAATATGTACATGTGGACTCATATATAATCATTTTAAAATATGAATTAAAAATTAACATAGTTAGACTTCCTGTTTGCATCTCAAATGGTGGTCTAGTTCAGCCTCCAAGAAAGAGCACAACTTTGCACCACCTTTTACATAACATGCAGATGGATTATATAAATATAACAGATTCTCAGTGTTCATTTAAGCCTCTTTAGCAGATTATAAATACCATGTGTCCATTATGCTGATCATAGCTCACAATTAATTAAAGGACACAGCAGAATTTCATTTAGTGCCTCTTTGAGGGGAAATT
>RJWT010029803.1:0-14832 GCA_004365215.1 Cuniculus paca | reverse complement strand
AAGAAAAAACTCAAATTCATGCAATAAAGAATAAAGAGGGTAAAATTACTACAGATCCTGTGGAAATTCAGAACATCATCACTATCTACTTTGAAAATCCTTACTCATATAGGATGGAAAACACAGAAGAAATGGACAGATTCCTAGAAATGTATGAATTACCAAAGCTGAATCAAGAAGATATAAAAATTCTGAATAATGCAATATCAGTTAATGAAATTGAAAACATAATTAAAAACCAACAAAGAAAAGTCCAGGTCCTGACAGATTCATGGACGACTTCTAGAAGAAACTTAGAGAAGATTTAATACCAATACTCCTCAAAATCTTTAATGAAATTGAAAGGGAAGCAGTTCTCCCTAACTCATTCCTGGAGGCAAGTATTACCCTTATAACAAAAACAGAGAAAGACTCAACCAAAAAAAAGAACTACAGGCCAATCTCCATAATGAACATAGATGCAAAAATCCTCAATAAAATACTAGCAAACAGAATGCAGCAAATTATCAAGAAGATTATACACCATGACTAAGTGGGATTCATTCAAGGAATGCAGGAATGGTTCAATTTATGAAAATCAATAAATGTAATACACCATATCAACAGAGTCAAAGACAAAAATCACATGATCATCTCAATAGATGCAGAAAAAGCTTTTGATAAAGTCCAACACTCATTCATAATAAAAGCCCTACAGAAAATAGGAATAGATGATCTTCACTCAATCTGATAAAAGCCACCTATGACAAACCAACAGCCAACATCATATTAAATGGACAAAAACTGAAAGCTTTCACTCCAACATCAGGAACAAGACAAGGATGTCCCCTATTACCACTACTGTTCAATATAGTTCTAGAAACATTAACCAGAGCAATTAGACAAGAGAGAAATAAAAGGAGTAAAAATAGGAAAGGAAGAAGTTAAATTATCATTATTCACAGATGACACAATACTCTACATAGAAGACTCCTAAAACTCCACCAAAATCACTTCTAGATTTAATAAGCAAATTCAGTAGCATAGCTGTATACAATTTTGACTCTCAAAAATTAATAGCATTCCTGCACACAAACAACAAACACACTGAGAGAGAAATTAGGGAAACAACACCCTTCACAATAGCATCCAAAATAAAAGGAAATACTTAGGAATCAATCTAACATAGGAAATAAAAGATCTACACATTGAAAATTACATAACTCTGAAAAAGGAGATCAAAGAAGATATCAGAAAATGGAAAGATATCCCCTGCTCATAAATAGGAAGAACCAACATTGTGAAAATTGTCATATTCTCAAAACTGCTATATAGAGTTAATGCAATTCTGATTAAAATACCATCAGCATACCTCACAGATACAGAGAAAACATCCCTAAAATTCATTTGGAAACAGAAGACATCTAGAATAGCAAAGGCAATCCTAGGCAAGAAAGACAATGTAGGCGGTATCACAATCCCTGACTTGAAATTATAGTACAAATCTACTGTAATAAAATTAGCACGGTACTGGTGAAAAAACAGATCTGAGGATCAGTGGAACAGAGTAGAAGATGTAGACACAACTCCAAAGACAGTCAGCCACCTTATCTTTGATAAAGGGGCCAAACATGTTCACTGAAAGAAAGATAGCCTCTTTAATAAATGGTGCTAAAAAAACTGGCTTTCCACATGCTGAAGACTAAAGCTAAACCTATGTCTATCACCATGCACTGACCTAAAGTCAAAATGGATCAAAGATCTATATAGTAAAACAGAAACACTAAATCTACTGAAAGAGAAAGTAGACAGAAATCTTGAAGACATAGGGTTAGGAAGAGAGTTTGTGAACAAAACCCAAACTGAACAGGAAGTACTTCAAAGAATCAATAGCTGAGATCTCATATTATTAAAAGGTTTTTGCAAATCAAAAGAAATCACCAACAGGGGGAAAAGACAGCCCACAGAGTAGAAAATAAAATTTAGCCATCTATACCTCAGACAAAGGACTTATATGTAAAACATAGAAAGAATTGAAAAAAATAAAACTTCCCAAATTCAAAGACCCCATCCAAAAATGTGCATCTGAGATGAATACACAGTTCTCAGATGAAGAAATACAAATAGTAAATAAATATATGAAAAAATGTTCAACATCATTGGTCATTTGAGAAATGCAAATTAAAACAACACTGAGATTCCATCTCACTCCAGAAAAAATGGCTAGTATCAAGAAATCAACCAATAACAAATGCTGGCTGGGCTGTGGGGGAAAAGGAACCCTTCTCCACTGTTGGTGGGAGTGTAGGCAAGTATAACCACTGTGGAAATCAATGTGGAGATTCCTCAAAAACCTATAATTGGAGGTCCCACTGAACCTAGCTATTCTCCTTCTAAGTATTTTCCCAGAAGAATAAAAACATCATACCACAGCAATATATGTGTACCCATGTTTATAACAGCACAATTTATAATAGCTAAATCTTGGAAATAATCCAATGTCCATAAACAGCGGAATGAATTAAAAAGATGTGGTATTTTTATGCAATTGAGTACTACTCATCCATAAAGAAGCATAAACTCGAGAGTTTTATGGTTAAACGGATGCAACTTGAGACCATACTCATTAGTGAAATAAGTCACACTCATGTGTGTAAACATTGTATTCTCTCCCTATTGTAAGACACTGAAAGAGTAAATAAGATCCAAAATGTACAATAAATATTGTGAAACGGGAAAAAACTGCTCAAAAGGAAAGAACAATTGGAATTGGGAAAAGGAGAAAAGAAGAAAGGGAAAAGAAATATATATATATATATACATGATAGCTAAGATAATTATTGTTTGATCAATTTTTCATTCCTATATCTTGTAATTTGAGTGACTACTTTAAAGATAACAATATAAAATGTATTACACATGGCTAATCTATTGTTTTCAACTTCTGTATTGTTGCTTTGTTTTTTCTCTTTAAAAGAAAGAAAAAAACTTAAAAACTAAAAATTGAAGGAATTTTCTTCTCTCTCCTTCTCTCTTTCCCTCCTCCTCTTTCTCTCTCCCCTCAGCTTCCATCTTCCTTTGCGTCTCCCTCTCTTTCTCTTTGGTTTTTTTGAGACAGGGTCCAGCTACGTAGTTCAGACTGATCTTGAACTCACTATGTAACCCAGGCTGACCTTAAATTTATGGGCATCTTCCTACTTGGGATTAAAGATATCACCAGCATTCCTGACAAGAGTTAATCTTGATATACATTCTGTGGGTTTGGACAAACATATAATGGCACGTATCTGTTGCTGGCTAGCATGGGTCCTTACTTTATTGATAGTGGAAATTAAAAGTGAAGCATTCAGCATGAATTACCAGGAAAATTCTTTAACTGAAGAGTAAGAGACAACGAAGTAGGGCACAGTTCTGATAAAGAGCGAGTACCTTGACACGAGAAAATAGGGAAGGGGATTCAGTTTGAGGAACTGAAGAGAGTGCAGATCTGAAGAGGAGGATCAGACTAGCCTGACAACAAAAGAGTGGGGACCAATTTTATGGTATTCTAGGTTGGACTTACTATAGATAGCTACATTATTTAGAAATATTAAAAGCAGCCAGACAGGACTGGGCCCTCGAGAGAGTCAGTGCAGAAGATAATTATCGATGGAGGTACATTCCGTTGAAGCTCAGGCCTCTGGATAGAGAAATGACTACAACCTCAGACTTTGCCTAACATAGTGATTGATATTCAAAACCTCCCTGGCCCCACCCTTCCAGGAAAAGTTCTTGCTTGTTCCATGTACATTTGCTGCATGACTTACTTCCCCACATGATTCTCATTTAATCAATATTATCTAAGCAATCCATAATCTTATTGGTTGACCATAGTTTTGTCCCACCTTACATCCACCTTGTGATTTCCCATTGGATCAACATTACCTAACTGACTATCTTGTAACCTTGTTAGTTAACTATAGTTTTGTCCCACCTTATACCCACCTCACCTCATAGTTCTGTTCTGTAAAACTCTCTTGAGAAACAGGGTCCCCAACTACCCATTTGGGACCCTGTTCTCTCTTAGACAGAAAGTTCCTTTCTCTCAATAACTAAGTCCTACTTTTAATCTCCATTATTTCTAGAATTCATTCTTTGATTTTATAGAACCTAAACTTAGTACATCAGACATCTAGCAGCTTGGGAGTTATATTTCTTTCATATTATTTGGATTATTTGGAGGTCCTATGTCATATGCTCTGTATCAGGCTGGGGTCTGGTTGATTATTATCATTGTCTTGGTTTCCTATGTCTGAAGTAATCCTTATGGCTTGAGGGGCAATTCAGTTTCCACAAGATGACCTTATCATGCAGTGGTCTGTGAGGGCTCTGCTTTTTCTGGGACCCAGGTTACTACAGGCTTAGGACAATGGCTGGATTTCCCAGATGTTAACCAGGAGGATCTGGAACTGGGTGTGGCAAAGCTGGTGATTGGCTGTCCCTGCAAATCCTGAAAATGATTTTAATTATTTTTATTTTGGTATCTTCAGTCTTGAAGGGGAGTTAGATAAAATAGATATATTTAGGGGCTAATAAATCTTGCTTTGCCAACTTTTAAAGACAGTCCTTCCCTAAATGACTAATGTGAGTATTTGCAGAACTGAGAAGGGTTTGACCTAAGGTTTTACAAAATGAAGGTCAAGTTTTGTTTTGCCTTTAGTCACCTACTGGTCATCTGTAGCAAAAAACTATCCTTATCTGCTTCAGAAGAAAACACAGATCATGCTTTTAATGAGTAAAGCTTAAGGACCCAGGAGTTTGTTTGTCTTTTGTCTCTATGGTGGTTTCTAACTGTGTCATGTCCACTGTTACGTATCATACAGAAAGTTTTATTGCTCTAAAATTCCTCTGTGCTCTGGATATTCATCCTTCCTTCCATCTTCTCTAATTTCTGGCAACTACTGATCCTTTCAGTCTCCGCAGTTTTGCCTTTTCCAAAATAAATACTTGGATGCATACAGTGTTGTAGCCTTTATGAATGACTTCTTTCACTTAGTAAAATCTAAGTGTCCTACATTTAAGGTGACAAGTAGATTATTATTATTAGTTATTATAAATACTATTATTATTACTGCAATGATGATGATGAAGACAGATTTCAATCCTAAGTTTTGAATGAAAAGTTTTATTCTTAAGTAGATAAAACTTGGTGATTGAAAGCATATCTAGAAAAAGTTAGCCTTAAATTGTGCTTTGCCATCTACTGAGCACTTTCTCATAGGAGTCCATATCAGATGTTTACAGTACTTCCAGGGTACAAGCATTATATTCAGTCCTGGCAGAGTTACCCCTTGAGCCCAAATATTCTTGCATTAAATCTGGTGTATTCTGTGTTACAAAATAGTTACCCTCTCTAAAACTGTCAAATGGTGAGCCATTATGTAAATCAGTAATCTTTGAAATATAATTCCTGGACCCCACCTCTAGAATTTTGAACTAGTTCTTGGTCCCATGCCCATCTACTAAAGGTGGGACTCAGAAATCTACATTTTACTAAACCCTTCAGATTATCCTGATGTACTTCGAAGTTTAAGAATCACTGATCTGAGACATGGCATTTTTCTTCTAACTACTGAGGATCGCCAGATTAAAGAGAAAGAAGACATAGCTCCCCAAAGCATGATTCAGTGTTTAACACTGCACTTTTATTAGACTCCTAGAAGTTTAAACAGTAAACTCATCGAAAACTTGGTCTCTCTCAAGTTATTTGGCTTTTTTTCTGCACAGAAGTACTACATAATCCATTTATGTACAGAAGAGAGAGATGAAAACACGGGCTGCTCTGGACGGAGTCTCAGCAGCAGCAGAACCAGGGGACTCATGACCACTTCGGGATGTTCTTCGGCATTATCTAGAGCTGCTAAAGCAGGACCTTGACAGATTAGCTTCGCTCTCAGTCCGCCTTCTCATAGATCATACCCTTGGACTGTAAAAGGCCAGAATAATGAAATTCAGCCTTCATAGTTGGAAAAAAAAAAAAAAGAAGAAGACGAATTAGATGTAACATGACATGGGCTGAGGAGGGCAAAAGGAAAGCTGACATTTTATCTGTTGCTGATACTGTATACTAGCAATTCACCCAATCGTTCCTAGAACCTAGGAGTACAGGGCAAAAGTTGCCTTTCTGACGTATCATCTAAACCCATCCTAATGCACTAGACCAACACACAGGAGCAATTTGGAAGGGCAAGGGATCCCTACCAGCCACCACCCCAGAAGTCTTTTATTCACTATCAGACCCTATCTTTGGTTCATTATCAAAATCAAAGGATGAGTCCAGCTTTGAAAGAAGCCTTGGGGCAGTGACTGAAAAAAAGTTCCTAGAACATGCCAAGTCTATGACTGGAGTAGGTATTTCTAAAGAGACACAGGAGAGAAAGCAAGGTTAGTGGTGCTTTCAGCAGAGCTAAAAATGCAGGGGAGGGGCTTGTCGTCCGCTCAGCCCTAAGCTTTCCTTGCTGCCTCTTCAAAACCTTGCAAGTGTATACCCCAAATGAAAATGAAGCTGTCAAGTGTATGGGGAGCGTGCCCTCATGGTCAATCTGCAGCAGCTACGGCGAAGCATCAGTCCACCCTGAGCTGTCTTAAGGAGTTCTTTTCTGTAATGTTACCAGAGGACCCTTCTCTGCTACAGGAAAGAGTAAAGGGAAGGAGGAAAACATCATTGAGCAGTAACTATGTGCCAAACCTTTTCCATACTTTAACTCATTTTATTCTTACAACAAATCCATTAGGTTTTATCCAATTTTCAGGCTGAAAAACAAGGCAGAGGGGATTATGTTACTTATTCTAAGTCACACAAGCTTCAAATGGCACATCGAGGCTAAGAACTGACGTCTGGCTCCAAAGTCCATGTTCTTCTCACCACTGTGTTATCACAGCAAAAAGGACTGAAGCCTGCCTCTTGGGGAGCACCGTCACTTTCAAGTCCTCTTCTGTGAGTTTTGACCTCAGTTAGTGGAGATTAAAGTGCAGACATCCTCTTTCTTGATCTGCAACATGGACCCTAATTATGCTGTCCTGAGAACATTGTTACACATGTCTCCAACCACTGATAGAAGAGGTTAGAGATCAAAGACAACCGCGGCTGGAAGGGAGTTTTCTTCATAGATGATCCTTATTTTTTCTATTCCTCTTTCTCCATCCAGATCTCCTTCCCCCATATTACCTGCCCACCTCCTAGATAAACAGAAATCTAGTGGTTTTTGTTACCTCTCACATGAAAGAAAAGAAAGGGTTGAGGTGAGCGTTTTATTCTGAGGTAATCAAAGAGCACTTGAAGCAATCAGTTTTTTGCAGCATAAGCCTTTTATCTGTCCTGAACTAGTTTGAGATATCATACACTCTAGCAGTGATATTCAGCCAATCATTCATTTCTGATGACCTACACATATGTATGTTTGTGTGTGTACATATATGCACAGACGTGTGTGTATGCATGGATAGGTATTATTCCTGTTTGGTATTTATTTACTGCTACGAATACCTTACTTTGTATTTGTGAGCTACAATTATATCCTCTTTTTACAAGCTGTTTGTCAGGGCACCTCTGTGATAGAATCCAGTCCTGCAGGGCAGAGTTCCCAGGCAGCACTAACTCACAGTACTGCCTGCCAGAACAGAGCAGACAGTTTGCACTGGAGCAGGAAAACATTTACAGTCAGCCCAGGATCTTCCAACATGAGCAAGAGGTAGGAGCACTCACACTCATGTGTGTGAAAGTTGTTTTGACTAGGGCTATTTCTCCAACAAACCTATTTTAGAAATTTCTAAAGAAATGAGGAGGTAGCTGGGTGTGGGGCACATGCCTGTGAGCCCAGGACTCTGGAAGCTGTGCAAAGGGATCATAAAATCAAGCCTAAGCTGAGAAACTAGCAAGACCCTGTCTCAAAATAAAAATAAAAGAAAGGCTATGGATTTTTAGCTTAGTATGAAGGCCCTGGGTGCAATTCCCAGTACCCCTACACACGCAGACACACAAAGAAGGAAGAAAGGAAGCAAAGAGGGAGGGAAGGAAAGAAGGAAGAGAGGGAGGGAGGGAAAGGAAGCAAGAAAGAAAGAAAAAGAGAGGAAGCAAGGCATTAAAAAATTTTGTACAATGTTATAATAATGCAAGTTTCAAAGAAAATAAATATTCATCCCTTGGAGGACTAATTAAAGAATTATGACACACTTCTATAAAAAATACCATATAGACATTTAAAAATCATTTCAAAGTATTTCTTTTGAAATAAGTACATTGTTGAAAAAGATAAATTGTAGGTGAAAAGTGAGCTGCAAGAGTCTATAGATAGGATATTTTAAATTTTAAGAAAAGATGTGATTAAATACACATTAGGTTGCTAATATGCTAGCCTCTGGAGAAAAAAATCATGATACAATCTTAGTTGTTTTTATTTTCTATATGTTTGATTTATTTAGATAGGCTCATATTGGTTTTATAATGAGAAGGAAAACACAATAAAAGTATTCTGGAAAAAAGGTTCCACAGAATGTTAGGAGTCCTTCATTCTCATGGTCCTTAGCTGAACCAAGACAAAGTAGGTCCATTCATGTAAGCTTCCCTGTAGTCTTGCTTCTCTCCACATTCGTTTACTGCGACCTGGGTCCCCCACATGAGCTCCTGAGGGAGGACCTTAAATTGGCCTTTGGGTTGTACTATCCAGCAGAGAATGTCATTGGTTCACATACAATTTGGTCACTACTGCTATTGCTTCCTCCACCCTGAAAGTGATTATCTCCAGAAACATTACTTTAACAGATTAAGAAATATTTCTTTTAGGTGATTTGTCTTCTCCTTTAATTTGGAAACATGTGCTCCTATGTAACACCAACCATATCCAAGTTTATGGGAATTCCTTGTGAAAGAAAACTTCAGAATTAGACTTTCCTGTCTCCCCTGGTCTCACTCAGTCTCTCAAGATGAAAGTGCTCTGAGAGTTAGAATATCTCTTTGGTTCCATATTGTGAGGCTTGGTTTTGTAATGAGAAGTAATCAGACCTACCCTAATGGGTCAGGCATTTCATATATCTTTGAATCTTTACAATAATCCTCTGTGATATGCATTATTGTATTTTTCTGAAATCCTATCTCTGTGGTACTTCCTTTAAACATGATAAAACTGGATACAGCCCAATGACGTTAAAGTTCTTTGTCTTAGTTCATTCACTGAACTAGAACATTTTTACTGTAATTTGAGCACTACCTGTTATAACAGTTTTATAGTTTAAAGACTATGGGACTAGAGCAGGGCGTTTGCCTAGCCTGTGTGAAACCCGGGGGCTACTGTGTTCTTAGCACATTATGTTTACCCAAGTGATACAGAAAGCACTGATGGGAGGGCTGCTAATGCTGCTGAGATATTCAGTGATGATTCTTCTCTCAAGGTCAGCGCTCAGGAGATGCTGCTAGAGAGCTGGTCTCCCTTATAGAAATGCGAATAAGAAGATGCTGAAGCAATACAGAAGTCTAGAAGCAGTGCTTAACCACAAGAAACAGGATGTGCATACTTCCACATGGAACAGCAAGGTTGAAGGGATAGCCAGGAAAGCCTAACCAACAACAGGTGATGGAGAAAGACATGGCATTCCCAGAGATGAGATATAAGTAAACCATGAGTTTGCCCAATTTCCAATAACAACATAAACTAGCAATAGATGGAAACCAATTTTCAAGAAATCTTTGTACAAAAAGCATGTTATGAAACTCCATTTAATTTACTATCTGTTTCTGTAGTTTATGGCTCATTTTTTTACAGAGTAAGATTCTGGTATTTGGGGCTCTAGAGGTCATATGCCATAGGCTCAGACAATTTCTTGGAATAATTCCAATTCCAATACGCTATTCCAAGCAGAAACAGTTCTATATAAACCCTTCCATTGTGAGGCCAGTGTGTCACTATTTGCATTATTAATTCAAATGCAGTAGTATGTAGGCTACGCTTATGGGGACTTGAACTGACAAATGGACTGTTCTTTACAGAACAAAGACATTGCGATTGAATGTAAGGGGGAAACTTGCTCATTTGTATCTGGGTACACAAATAGACCAAACGTGCATTACTTTTATTTTAGAGAATTATCCTTGACCATTCAAAATTCTTGGAGCTAATAGTCCTGTGTGAAGTAAGCTAAATGGATATCACATATTTACTGATTGTATTATCCTTTTAGTCCAATAGTCTTAAGGTTTTTTAAAAGTTTTTCAGGGCTGGAGGTTTAGCTCAGTGGTAGAGAGCCAGTCAGCTAGCAAGGCTGTGAGTTCAGCCTCCAGCACTGGGTGGGGCAGTCAACCCTTTTGGGGGAGGAAAAAAACTCAAAAGTTCAAAAATGTCTGTATTTTCTGATACAAAGTTTAACTTAAAGCTTTAACAACTACTTCTAAGGCAGGTGAAGAAACTAGTAGTTCCTTAACTTGAAGGTTCCTTAATTTTTCTCTGAACAAGACCAGGCTCAACAGCATATGTCTAAAGATGGATGTCTATGTATTTTGACATAAAATTGATCACAAACTGTAGAAGGAACTGTTTCTGAATAGCTCATGAAGGTTAAATCTATCTAGTTATGGATGTGAGAATACAGAAGTTGGTAACAATATGCTTTGTGAGACAGTGACTGAAAGCGTAAAATGTACTGTGACTCTCAAAAGTTTTTATATTACTTTGTGCTTAGCACCTACTTCATGAGGCAGACCTACTTTTTATTTCCTTTGTAACTGTAAACATGTACATTCATAATTCTTTGTTTAACTATAAGAATGGACTACTAGCATTTATTCTCCACACACAAATTTGAAGATGCGTGGATAATGGATGGATGAATAACTGTAATGTAAACTAGAAATTTTGACTGATACAGCAATATCGAAAATATATTTCAAATGAAATGTTAGGCCACAAAATCTAAGTTTCAAGGAAGGTAACTGATAATAAGTTCTAATACCTATAAGATAGACATAAAATATGATAATTGAGAGAATATTTTCAGTGTTACTTCAGTGGAACGATAAATGTACTGTGAAGGAACAATGATGAAGTAGTTTACACTGCAATCCTAGACAATCACACTCAATAAATATGCCCTACATTTATTCGGTATTGAAACTTCTGATATCTTGCTCATTATGGTTTTTTAATATTTATTTTTTTAAATATGTCTTTAAAATGAGTAGGACGTAGCTCAGTGGTAAAACATGAACAAGGCCCTGAGTTCAATTCCCAGCAGCATGCGTACATGCACACACACACACACACACACACACACACACACTCAAAGCCTTATCTTGATTGCTGAGTGTTTTGGTACCCTCTTCAATTTTACACTCAAAGCAAATGTCTTGAACTCATAGCTTCATGTGCTACTCCTGCCTTAACTTCCTAAGTAGCTGGAACTGCAGGCATGCACCACTATGCTTGGCTTGGACAAAATATTTTCTGTGTACTGAAGACTATGATTTTTACATTAAAGTAACATTGGGGCTACACTGCAAAACTCGCTGGGAAATATTCCCATTATAATCTATTGAGGTGGAGCTCCAGAAGATCTTGTTTATAAAGAATATAATGGATATGGTGTTCCTTGGAGTTATACAACTCAAAAGTCCCTGACAGAACATTTTATGACTTGCATGAACAAAAAAAAAAATCAAAGGACTGCCCAGGTGTTTTTGTTTGCACAGGGGAAAAATTTCTCCCAGTAAAAGATAAAGGCAAAAAAAAAAAATTGCACTTCAATTAAACTCCATAAATTGTGCTTGTTAAACTGTTAGAGAAACATAAATGGAAGAAAGCATGGATGAAAACACAAATAGAAACTGAAAAGTCAATTTAAATTACAAAAAACAATGTTTCTTTAACAAGGAAATCATCTAGGAGGAAAATTCTTATTGAAAAGGTAGAAACATTCACTGGTCAAATTTCAATGTCCAATTGGCTGATGCTTCTTAGATACTATTTGCATTTCAAAGGTTGATCTCTCATAGAGATGAACCAAGTGAAAAAAGAACGCCCTTGAGACATACCACACTCAGTTGGTATGGATGGCATCCACTGTCAAGATTATGACAGCCACCTACTGCACTGCCCTGTGTGGCTGTCTTGTCTCCAACCTCCCTTCCACCATGTTAACTGTAGTCCTTTTTTCACAATAAGAGTTATGGTAATATCTTATTATTGTTCTTCTCCAGTGGGTCCCTCAAACCTAGCCTACATTTGGTGAAAAATAAAGCCTTCTAAAATACAAGTCTCAACCAGGCATGGTGGTGCACACCCATAATCCTAGCACTCCACAGTCTGAGATAGGACCACCATGAGTTTGAGGCCAGCCTAGGCTACATAATAAGTTCGAGGCCAGTCTAAACTACAAACTGAGATGCTGTCTCAAATAACCAAAAAAAAAAACAAAAACAAAAACAAATCTAATCAATGATAGATACGTTTGAGTATCTACACATACATGTTTGTATATGTGAATATGCACATATACATATATATATGTTCAGAGGTATATATAAAAATATAAACATATTTAAAATGGAATTATCACACATAAACCTTATAGGAATTATGTCTGGTGGGATAAAGAAAACTTGAATGAATTTATTTCTTTGGGGTTTTTTTGTATTTTCTCAGTTATGCTGTTGATTGTTCATTAATATACAAGTTTTCTATTATTTAAAAAAGTAGAGGAAATTGCACAAGGGGCACAAAATGTAATCCCAGTACTTGTGAGGTTGAGGCTGGAAGATGATGAGTTTGAGTCCAGACTGCACTAGGTAGAGTTCAAAAGCAGCCTGGAATACATATTGAGACCCTTTCTTGAAGGAGATAGGGGACAGAGGCACAGGCGGAGGCAGATGGGAGGGGGACAAGAGGGAGAGGAAAAAGAACAGGAAGAAGAAAATGTCCAATGCATGAGAAAATGTTGATATACTTGTTAATATTTGAAATGTTTATAAAACAATATATAGTATGATATCACAAAATGTGTATTTTATATAAATGATGTGGGTACACACAGCATAGATTTTTACATAAGTACAGGAAAGAAATTTCTACAAGAAAAAGACAAAAATTCCTATCGACTGCATATGTACCATGTGCATATATACTGTGAGGAATACATATGTATATGTGATGTATGTGTGCATATACACTGTGAGGTACGGCTATCTCTATGCATATACATATATATGCACACAAACACTAGCATTGATCATGTTTCAAAGGCTTAGATTTTTTCACTTTTCTTTGTGCCTTAGCTATATTTTCAAAACTGCCAACAATGAATTTGTATATCTTGGTAGTAACTCCACTGAGTATGATTTTCTGTGGCAAGAATGTAAAGCTATGTATAAAATGTACAACAAAACTAAGTGATGTGTTTTCTGTTTGCTTTGGTTTGGTTTGGTTTGTTTTTTTTTTTTTTTTTTTTTTTTTTTTTTTTTTTTTTTTTTTTTTTTTTTTTTTTTTTGAGACAGGGTCTGGTTATATAGCTCAGGCTGGCCTTGCACTCACTATGTAGCCCAGGGTGGCCTCAAACTCACGGCAATCTTTCTACCTTAGCCTCCCAAGTGATGGGATTACAGGGGCATGCCACCATGCCAGGAAATTGATGCTTTTTCTAAAACTTGCAAGATTTTCTTGTTTCCACTAGATTACTTCTGTCACGCCTTAACAGTAGTACTTTGGCAACATCATTCTTTCACCCCAAGATGAAAAATTTGCTTCATTTTATCAAAGAGCCAAAGTCCCTTGCAGTATTTTGCCAACTAGGTAGTTTAGGAGCCAGTTATCTGCAATTAACTTTCTTGATGACCTTGCCCACAGAGGCTCCTCAACTAATCTTCAAAGGCACCAGAGTGAAAATAATAACACTGGGTAAACCCAGGGCACTGGCACACAGTGAAGGCCCTGAGTAACATATTAGGTGGTCAAATACTGACATTCCCGAGATGGAAAGAATACATATTGAATGAATACTTGGGTGAATGAATTAGTAGGAGTAAAGTAATAAGAAAACTTTGTAACTGAGAAGGTACAAATTGAGGGGAATACTGTTTGGTGGTTTCTTCCTCCTGTGCAAGAGCATGCTGGTCATCTGCTGAGGTAATGGATAAAAGGCTATAGAATGGTTAAAGATTCAGCGCTTGTCATGAATGTGGAGGGAACTGATTGAGATGTACAGAAGTCTTGGCAAGCAAGCAGGGCAGATGATTAGACTGGGATACAAACTATGACTACAGAACAGAATCTTGGTCAACAGGAAGGTGTGAAGGAGTTGTTCTTTTTTTTCTGGAAAGAAAATTATTGATTGTGTAGAAAATGTAAATAAACCAAAAGGGGGTTCCAATGTGAGGAAAAACGGAGGCAACTAAACAGAATTCTCTCAAGGATAAGAATTTTTGACGTGGGAGAATATGGAAGAACTGAGAAAGTGGAAAGCTACAGACAATGGCAATTTGAATTTCACAGGAGCACTCAAGTGACAAATCATAGGACACAGCTTTAGAACTGGGCAAAGTAGAGAAGTAAAGATTGCTACATACATTGGTAGTTAAGGAACGGTGAGGGCAGAGTGACAGGTGATTTCCACATGGACTTTGAGGTCACCCAGGATGATGGCAGAACATACAGGTAAATTTTCAGCGATAGATGGTGGATAATGCAGATAGGAGTGGGTGGTAGATAATGCCAGATAGTAGATAACAGAACTACATGGGGTGAGATGGCAGATAATGATGATGAAATGGACTAGAAAGTGATACAGCCCAATGGAAGTGCATGTATGTATGTACGTATGTATGTATGTATGTAT
>RJWT010029802.1:0-14823 GCA_004365215.1 Cuniculus paca | reverse complement strand
CTACTGTTTGCCATTCTTAATCGCAGCCTAATGGGGATTCCTCAGGGAAGCTTCCTAAACCAGTAGCCCTGGCCACAGGTAACACGCCAACCCTGAACTACACTTCTGTATCCCCTTCCAATTGTCATAGGCTCTTTTCTAATAAAGGCTCATGAGAAGCAGGCTGGTGCCAGCTGCTTGGTACCACACCTTTTTCTGCCCAATGTCAGTGGTCTTATACCCACCATCTTCCCTGCATCCTGAGTTAAAGCATCTACAAAAAGGCTGTTGGCCATCCCAGGCCCTCTGTGCCTCTTCATCGTTTGCTGTGTCAGATGAAGACAGTGAACGGTTCTTCCTGTTCTGCAGGTCTGCAGCCTGGAGATGTGCAGGGGTTCAGAGATGAGAAAAGGGCAGACTCCAGGGTCAGCAATGTCTGAGGGAGCTGCTGCTTCGGGTGGGAGCTCAGCAGCTGAGCAAAGCTGCCCTCTACATCAGTCAAGTTCTCCACTGAGTGGTACAAAGGGTTGCTGCTTGCAAGTCATCTGACTGGCTGCAGAGTCGTGGGCATCTGCACATAACTGGGCAACCCAGGCCAAGTATGGGGATGAGGAGGAACAAACTGGAAGGTTCCGATAGGAGAGATACTGCATGGATGCGCCAAACCATCTTTACCCATCAGCCTTTGCAGGAGTCCGGAGGCTCTGATAAGTGAGTCTTGGGGATGCAGATGGCTGGGGGGAGGCTGGCTGTCCCTGAAGAGAGGGTGACAGATGGCACTGCCAGCTGGGAAGGGCTGTCTCCTGACCCTTCCCACATCCCAGGGGCAGTAGGGTGACTACAGAGCATGAGCTTCTAGAAAGTGTGGCTGGCAGCCAGGCATGAGGGAAAATGGACACATGCAAGTTAATGTCAGCATGCTGAGTGGCCCCAAGATAAGTGCCTCAGTTTCCCCATCTGTCAGTGGGAGATGCTGCTTTCTCAGATATTTGGCTGTATGGCCTATGATGAGAAAACAAGGGAACAGCTGGGGAAAGTTAAAAGATGCCAATGGTGTGATTGAGCCAAATGGATCCCTGGCCAGGTGGGTGGGGCTGGCCTGCTTCCCCAAGGCCACGTCTGCATAGGCCCCATCTGTATCCACTTCCATCTCCTGCTAACAAAGGCATGGAGTCCAGCTGAGAGGATGTAGCTGGGACAGTCCATTGGAATTGGACAGTATTAGTCCCCAAAGTACTTTTGGGGTTTCCTAGGACAGGGAGGACGTGGATCATGGAGAATTCAGAAAATGTCAGCACTCCTGATTCACGGGCTGCCCACTACCTGCCAGGCAGTGTTCAAGGCCAGGGACCCAACCGTGATTTTTATAGTGAGCCAGATAGTGAGTGTTTGAGACTTTGTGGGCGACTGCATGGTCTCTGTCACAACTCTTCACCTTCGCCGTTGTGATGTGAAAGCCACGGCAGACAATATGGAATTAAATGACCGAAGTGGTTGTGCTTCAGTAGATCTTATTCATGGTCACTGAGACGTGAATTTCACATAATTCTCATTTGTTGTGAAATGTTATTCTACTTTTGATTTTTTTTTCCCCATCTGGTTAAAAATATAAAAACCATTGTTAGCTCAACACAGACAGCTGGAGGCTGTCATTTGCCAAACCTTGTTCCAGGGCCTGAGCGTAGAGCAGCACACAAAAGTAGAGGATACCTCCTCCTGTGCAGGCCTCTGCCCTGAGCCTGGTACTGCCAGCCACCATGTCCACTGACTCTGGGGGTTATGCATTGGGATGGCTCCACCTTCATAGAGTTTATACAATAGGACAAACTGAATGACAAGTGAATAGTTTATTTTGCCACCTAATGTCTGGATATAACAGGAACTGTGAAGACAAAGTGAGGTGAAAGAATTAGTGAAGAAGGGCAGGGGATCTAGCTCAGTGGCCTACGTGCCTGCCTAGCAAGCAAAAGGTCGTGAGTTCAACCCCCGGTGCCACAAAAAAAAAAAAAAAAGTCCCCAGAAGAATTAGTGAGAAGGAGCCATCTGGGTCATGGCCACAGAAGGCCTCTTTGAGGCAGCCCGGGGTGTCAAGGCCTTGGGGCAGAGGGAGCAGGACTGGTGAAAGGCCTGGCATAGTCTTGAAGCAACAGAGGTGCCCCTAGGAATGGAATGGAGGAAGCAGCAAGGAAATAAGGAGGGGAGCAGGTTCAGATGTCCAGGGAAGGAGCAGCAGCCACAGCAAGGTATTTGGTTTTCAGAGGTTGATGAGAAGCAAACTGGTACAGCTGTTCTGGAAAACACCATAGTGGTTCCCTGAAAAATTAAAAAGCGAACTGCCTTATTATCCAGCAATCCCACCTCTGAGCTGATTTAGTTTCAAGGTGAGACTAGAAGTAGGGCACTCATGGGTAGTTTCCATACAGGGGTCCCTGCAAAAAGAGATGGTGAGGGAGAGTGGCAAGTAGATGCAGGATATGATTAGGAAAAAGCTGTTGGGTTGGTAATGGATGGGATGAGGGTGACCTTCAATTGGTTGTCTGGGCTTGTTTCTTTTGGACACAAAGGCCACTCAAGCCTAGTCTTCCAGCAAACACTATTGAGTATCTTACTATATGTCAGAGAGCTGCAGCCAACAGTCCCCCATGGACCTCCATCTGGAAATGTCTCAGCAGGACATCTCTACTTTGCCTTTTCCTTCTGAAGCACTGGGATGCTGTCCTGTTCCACTATTGGAGTCACAAAGAAAGCCAGCTGTCACACACAAGGCTTTTTAGAAAGCTAAATTTGTAGGTATGGGAAATATTACAAATGTTCCCTCCACCTCCTTCACCGCCCCTCCTCTTCCTCCAAGAGTGTTGTGCTGCCAGCTGCATGATCGCTGCCATTCCTTTTCAGAGTTGTCATTAGGGTGTGTTTGTTCCCTAACTGCCATGTCTGAAAGCAAAGCCAAAAGGTTTTGTTACTGGGAGAAGATGAAAACACCAGACCAGAGAAGGAGTGGGATTAATGCCCTTCCCAGCTGACATTGGGCACACCTTTTGGAAACTTCATGCATAAATAAGGGCTTCCCAAGCCAAGTGTCTTGGCAACAAGAGGATCCTTTTCTCCTCCTTCTCCTGGCTCACAATGATGTCTGGAGAGCAGGGGATAGAGAGTGTGTTTCCATATCCGCATTTGTGGACCACTGCTTGGAGCAGTTTTGCCACCAGAGCCTGACTAATCGGCTTCTCTTTTGTTCAAGGCTAGAAGGAGTTTTTGGAAAAGGTCAACTTTCTGGCATTTATGGGAGAAAGTG
Organism: Cuniculus paca; assembly: GCA_004365215.1. Taxonomy (NCBI): domain Eukaryota; kingdom Metazoa; phylum Chordata; class Mammalia; order Rodentia; family Cuniculidae; genus Cuniculus; species Cuniculus paca. Next base: position 11,549 of record RJWT010029802.1, on the reverse strand, counting down.
GGTTGGGTCTGTGTGTTTGCTGGGTCTTAGAGCTCATGGGTGCCTGCCACCTCTCCCCTGCTCTGGCCACTCCTCACTGTGGCACAGTATTCCTCCCTTCCACAGCAGCACATAGAGGCACATTCGGGCTGGGCTCTGTTGCCAGGAATGTCGCAGGCAATTTGAGGTTACTAGTAATTCAGATTCTCCACTTGGCAAGCTTCTTCTTTAATAAATTGGAGCAGAATCGCAGATTCTGCTAGCATCTGGCACCACGTTAGATACTCAGTATCTTTTGCTTATTGAGTAGTACAATAATGAATCCCTGAGTTCACACCCTCTTACCCCAAGGATGCTGGTAGTGCTTGGCTTGAACATAAATATCATTCTTCCCCCATGACACACTTAAATATATTTAATTTGTTTCATTGATTCGAAGAATATATTGAACAGCTACCTCAATATCATCATACCACGAAAAGTGCTAATTACAGAGATAAGGTGAACAAGACAAAGATCTGACCTCCTGAAGCTCACGGTCCAGTGTGGGGGCAGGCAGTGGACAAAGACAGGCCAGTTGCCGTACTCAGAGGTTTCAGAGAGGCCCACTAGAGTTATTCTATGTTTGAATGACCAGTGGAGAACAAGTCATTTGCAATAGATTTTATCTCACTATGGAACAATTTGCTAAGAATTTGAGCTGCTCCTAAATGGAGTGGTTTCCAGTTTTTGGGTATACTGAGTTCATTCATTCATTCAACCCACATTTATTGTGAGACTACTATGTGCCAGCCATTGTACTTTAGGTACTAGGGAACAAAACAGAGAACTGCTTTCATGGAGTTTATGTTTCAGAGGGGTAAGAGGGTCAATTGATTCATCAATAAGTAAAATGTTTTCTGTGCCAAAATGAAGATGGGAGGGACTGGGCCAAGCCAGAAGGTGAGTGCTGCATGGAAGGTACAACAGGAGGGAGGTCTCCCAAGCATGTGCAGCCCAAGTCTAGGGTTGCTGGGCCAAGAGATGGGGATCCTTTTGGGCTTGGACTTAGTAATTAGGTTTTACGTTGACTGAGGTTAGGCAGCCTCTGAAGGAATTGGAGCAGGTGGCAGGGGTTGTGATCAGCCATGTTTAATAGGATCTTCCTGGCTGTGATGTTGATAAATCAAGTATGGGGGCAAGATGGAAGCCAGGAGTCTTAGGGTATGATACAGATGTCTAGCACAAGACCAGGAGTGAACAAGTGGATTTTTTTTTTGGTAGCCCCAAGCATTTGCTCTCAAATTGCATATGGCCCACAAAGAAAATGTTCCTTGCTATGCGTGTGTCTCTACTCCAGACTCTACTTCTGGATGTCCAGGCCTCAATCTCACTCATCTTAAATATCCACTGCTTGGACATCCTCAGTCTGACCCCTGTATCCTCATAAGAACATAATAGGTCTGTAGCTTCAGGGGCATAGCATCCCCACGCACCTCCTAGCATATAGAGGTCTCCATGCACAGAGCCAAATGATAAGAGTAGAGAAATAGGAATTTCCCCAGAAGTGGAGTACTGGGCCTTCTACAGCCACCAGCAGGAGGTTGAAAATGTCTGTCACCAGGTCAATCATTCAGCAGTTACCACAGAGCACCTCTTGTCTATGGCAGGGACTAGGTTTGAGTGATGGGCCGTCTCTTCATTGGCAGCTGATTGTGGCTCTGGAAGTGGCTGGGAGGGCAGATCACCCACTTCCCAGCCACTTCCATGGCATGCTTTTCTCAGCCTCCTGTATTTGCCCAGGAGTTGCCCCAGGCTAAGGCAGAGGGTGGAGAGTCAAAGGAGATAGTCTTGCTTTGTGACCCATTTCTTTCCTTGAGTGTAGCTGGTTGTGTGTCAGCCTCTCAGGACCCTAAAAGCAGAAGTCAGGCAGAACCCAGGCATAGTTATTTTAAGGTCCTGAGGGTGAATGGTGCATCCACGTCTCCGAGCAAAAGACTAGCGCTTGCATCCTTCTTTCACAAACCTGCGCATCTGACTTGCTTTTTCTCCTTTCTCCAGTCATTGGACAGCCAAGCATTAGGACTTCACATCAATGTCACTTCCTTCTGGAAGCCCTCCGTGACTCTTTCCCCATACCCTACTTTTCTAAGTCTCTGAGTGGGACCCAGACCATGTGTCCCCAAACAGCCTTTCCTATTCTCTTGGAGTATATGTCACTTTATAGTGGACTTGCCAGTCATCCACAGCCCCCTTGGGCCACAAGTCCTTGTTTAAGTGTCACTCAGATCTCCAGCCCTTGCACTAGACTGGGACACTAGAACTAATGTTCCCTGGGTCTCTCCTGATGCCATGCAGGGAGGTGAGCACTTCACATGCATGAGCTCATCAACCTTCCCACAGGGTGCTGGAGGAAAACGTATTCCCTAACCACAATGTACAGTGGGGAAACAGCCTTAGGTGAGTTAGAGAGCTTCCAAGTGACAGACTTTGAACTCATACCTAGTTCCGCTTGATTTCAAAACTCACACCTTCACCTACCTGCGATGTGACACCTTTAATACATGTGCAACCCAGATGTGTTATAGGATTAATTCAGTTTCTCAAGAGCTAAAGGGAGATGCACAACCACATCTGTGAACACCTTTCTCTAGCTGACTGTGGCTAGACTGTGCTTCAGCCCAAAACTACAAGGAACTGAGATCTCTGTTCCTAAATACAGGTTGGATATCTCTAATCTGAAAATATAAAATCTGAAATGCACCAAAATCCAAACACTTTTGAGGGTTGACTTGATTCTGCAAGTGGCAAGTTCTACTCTAACCTTGGTGACAAATCAGTCAGAACACCGGCACACTAAGAATATTGTATAAAATTACCCTCGTGCCATATGTATAAGGTCTAAGTGAAACATCACTTTGTGTTTACACTTGGGATTCTCCCCAAAATATCTCATTATGTGTACGCACATATTCCAAAATCCAAAAAAATTCTGACTCCCCAAACCCTTCTGTATTAATACTTAGCCTATCTCTAGGGACTGCAAAATACTCAGAGACTCTCCTAAGTGCTGCAGCTGTGTTAACTCCTTGTAAGTCTGTATTCAAGGAACTTAAGGCACAGAGAGGACAAACACATGCCAAACATCATACATTTCACCCACAGCTGAGCAAAGTGCTGAGCTCAGAGACCTTGGCTCAGTGGCCAGGTGCTCAGCCACCTTTTTGGCCCATAGGAGCAGCTGCCTTTGGCCAAAAGAATCTTTCTGTAGCTTCAGTTGCTTTATGCCATCTTCCATCTGTTGCAAAGAGACCCATGAAGCCAGGTAATTCACCTGGAGTTGGAGGGTGCTGACCCCATCTGAGACCCTTAGACCCCCAGGACTGGTCTTTGAAGTCAGTCTGTTTCCTTGAGTGACAAATAGCCAGGAGTGGTTACCTCCCATTTTTCTGCCAGTTTCTAGTTTCTGTAGTATATTTGTGTTAGTGTAAAAATGACAAAGCAATAATTTTTCATTGTATCCTTCAGTCACCCATGAGAGATTGGATTTAGGTCACAATTTATTACCCCGTGGAATTGAATCCAATTTTTAACACCATGTCAGCCATTCTGGTATTAGAGCCTTTTAATGGCTGTGAAATTTATACAATGATAAAGTAATTTAAAACATATGTAGGAATAGCATCAGGCAAATTGATGTGTATAGAACCCTGTGGTAAAAATTGAATAGGAGATAAACATGGAAAATGGTGATTGATTAAGGGATGGTTGAAATAGTGCTCATGTTGATAATAAACTCTTAATGGTGAAATTAGTAAACTAATTTATTCTTCGCAATTTTGAAGAAGGTTTATGTTGCCCTAAATCAGGATCGAGGTTGAGCTACAAAGCACAAATTAATAACTCACCTCCAAGTGTGGCACAGGGTGACTGAGAAACATTTTCAGTCACTGGGAGGCTGCCAAGAGCCTGTCCCCAGAGATGTTTCAAGCCACCAAAGGCAAAGGTGATCAGAAGGCAGGGCTATGTGAAAGAAAGCAGAGTTTTCCCCCCTTTTTTTAGTCTTTAAAACTTTCTCAAGGTAGGGATGAGGAATGGGATTAAAAAGAAAGGAACTAGGATGTGTTACAACAAATGTAACTTTTTGTACTACATCAGTATACCAAGATGAAAACTTTTGCTCAAATACTGCACAATGCAAGCTTCCTATAATTTCTTTAACTGTACACATATATCAAAGAGCATGTTGTACCCCTACATGTAAACACTTAAGATTTGTCAATCAAAAATGAAAAGACTAGAAAATTCAAAATTAATTAATTAATCAAAAATGAAAAACACTAAAGACAAAGAGAAAATCCAACTTCACCAGTCTCCTCTGAGAGCTCACCCCTGCAAACCCATTTCTATTTTCCTTTAGATATATTAATCCAACTTGTACAAAAACTTACATGAAATTGATATATAAATTTGGAACTTGCAAAAATATAAAATCTGTTTGTGCGATAAGAGTTCAAAAGTTATGTGACACTATTTTTCTCATCTGAACATACATGCAGGGCTAAGGTACCAATTTCAGGAAGAAGAGACCTGTGTAGTCTTTTTTTAGTGGGTATAAATCTGGAGTATGGATACACCACAGTGTAACTGGCCATTCTCTATGGATGGACATTTGGGCTGTTGCTAGTTTTTTACTATATTGAGTAACTCTTTTGTGTGTTCTCCCATAGCTAGTGCAATTCTGAATGCATCAGAGAAAAGCTAGTTCACTTCCACAATGGATAACCAGGACATTAGAGCGTAAGCCTCTTGGGGACTTCCTTTGACACTTGCTTCTGGCATAACCTGAGAGTGGGAATTCATGCAGCAAAAAACTTGCCTGCTTTACGTTTTAATAGATGCCCTCAAATTGCCCTGCAAAAGGCTATGGAAGAATATTCTATCATGTAGTCACCAGCAGGATGCTGGAAGCTTCTAAAGCATGTTTATCCTTCAAAAAGGATCTACTTTCTTTAGGAAATCTTGTTAGGTCTCAAGGTAGTGACATCTCTAGTTCCCAGTGACCGGGGCCCAGCAATTCTCTTTCATAATGAAGACAGTGGCCTGCACACTGGAGCATGTGGGACTCAGCAGGAGGGCCCTACGGGCTCAGACCCAGGTCAGATGGGGCCTGAGAAGTTGCATTTTCAAGAGAGGCCACTCTTGCTGCCCCACAGCCACCTGCAGAAAGACCCACCTGGAGCTCATATATGGTGGTACATGCCTGTAATACCAGCACTCTGGGAGACTGAGGCAGGAGGATTTCAAGTTCAAGTCCAGCCTGGGCAACTAAGCAACTTAGCAAGACCCCAGTGGGGGCGTGGGGCTAGAGATGTAGCTCAGTGCCAAGGTTCTGGGTTCAATCTCTAGTACTGCAAATAATGATAATAATAATAATAATAATAGAAGAACTAACATAGGAGAAATTCCCAGCCCCCAGTTCTGCCCTTACTCCAAGTCAGTGAACCTCAAGCAAAGCATTGTGTCCTGGTACATTTAGCCATGTCTGGAAATATTTGATTGTCACAACTGTGAGGGGAGGTGCTGTTGGCATCTTGCTGCTGAATGCCAGCGATGCTGCCAGACCTCCAGGGGCGCACAGGATAGTCCCCCCAAAATTCTCCAATACGTAGTGATGCCACGACTGAGGAACTCACCTCCAGTTTAGGCGAGAGCACTGTGTCTGGGATGGAGATGTCTGCCTCCTCCGTGTGCTCAGTTCACTTGCAGCAAGGAGACATTGGTATTGCAGCCTGGGTATTGCTCCATTGCCTTCTTTATCTTTCTGAGCCCTTGGTGACTCCATCCCTCCTGAAGCCCTTTTTTCATTCTAAAGAGCACTGACAGACACTATGGATTCAGTACTCACTGTTGCAGGGCCTGGAAGAATTGTGTTTAATAGTAGCTTTGGGCAGTTGACCTAGGTTTGAATGCTGGCAATGCCTTCATTAATTATGTGACCTTCAGCAAAGGATCTCACACTCTGTGCTTCATTTTTAATCTATAAAATGGGGATGATGATGATGACATCCTGATTCACATGGTACAATCCTGATTTGTTCCCGTTGTTCCATTTATATTTATTAATGGAGCTTCCTCTCCCTCAAGAGTCTCCTAGTATGGGTGATAATTGTAAGGCCACTTGCACGATAATAATAGCTCTGCCCTTTGCAAAGAAGTGGCTGTGAGGAATGAATGAGATGGTCTCTGTGGATGGTTACAGCAGAGGAATGTTCAATGAAAGTTAGCTTTTGTATCTGGTACATGATTCAAAGCATTGAAAGCAGGGTCTTGAGGAAACACTGGTAGCCCTGTTCACAGTAGCATCACTCAAAACAGCTCAGAACTGGGAGCTCATCAAGGGGTGAGCAAAATTCATACAGTGGAGGATCACTCAGCCTTAAAAAAGAAAGAAGGAAATTCAGACACCTGCTACAACACAGAGGAACCTGGGGGAGATTCTACTGAGTGAAAGAAGCTATTCGTAAAAGGATAAATGTGCATGATTCCCAACCCCCACCCCTGCTCCATGAGGTGCCAGTATAATCAAATTCATAGTGAGATGTAGAATGGTGGTCTCCAGGGACTAGAAGGAGGGAACAAAATGAAAAGTGCTTTTAATGGGAGGAATATTTCAGTTTTGCAAGACAAAAATGTTATAGAGGTTAGTTATACAACTATGTGAACATACTTAAAACTATTGCATGGTATGCTTGAGAATGGATAAAATAGTAAACTTTATGTTAGATGTGTTGTATCAACCCTTGAAAGTTAGCTCTTCTAAAGCACACATTTTCTCACTTAAATTTCGCTCTAGCCCTGTGTTGGAGGCTTCATTCTCCCAGTTTCACAGAGAAGGAATCCTCCTACAAGATGATTTGTTCCAAATGAGTCTTTTCTCCTTCATTCTAAAGTAATAGGGACCCATTGGGTTTTCAGCAGGACAGTGGCATGATATGATTTATACTTTGTAATAGAAATTGACAGACTTTCCATAAGGAGACAGATAATAAATAATTTGCAGACTATAAGGTCTCTGTTCTTAACTACTTAGATCAATGTGAAAATGGATGGGTGTGATTGTGTTTTAATAACCAGTTCTTTACAAAACACACCGACTAGATTTGCCCCACAGCTGTATAGTAGCTTGCAAACCTGTGCTTTAGGATGAGCTGGTGGGCTGCTGTGTCCCTCCAGCTTCAGTAGATTGAGAAGAGAATTGTGGAAGGTACGGTACTTAGCTGCCCACCAAGTCATACCTTCCAAAAGTCAATCTTGTTATAACCGAAGGGAGCAGCAAACCTGGTCTTCACCCAGGTCCTACAATGCAGATGCTGCCTCATATACCCACGCCCCCAACCATCCACCCCCAGGAAGGCTCCCAGGAGACAAGGCTCCTGCAAGGTGACCTGGAGGTGCAGCGAGCAGAGGCAGTCAGGCCAGGCAAGGAAGAATGTGGGTCTTGCTCCTAATACTGCCCCATTCAGCTGTTTTTCTTCAGACTTCATTAGCATTGCGGTGGGAGACCCAGAGAATTTAGAGGTGCCATTGCCATTGCTTTCTGAGCCCAGGCCTCAAAGAGCAATTAACCTGGTTCTCTAGGCCTCCTTCCCTCCTTTGTTTATTTCTGTGAACACAGGAACTGCACTGTTAGGTGCATGGAATGTTATCAAGGAATTTAACTGTAATTTAAAAGGCTCAATGGGGAGGGCCCTAGTGGCTGATTAATAATGCATTTGTAGAGCAATAAAGACTCCAGCAGATCAGTGGAGCTCAGCCTCAGACTTTACTTATGCATCTGGAATCTTATGAGGCTCCTCAGGGTGGGGGGAGGGATTTCAACTTTGGAGTTCTCTGGCTCCACGTGCCTTGGACAGTGTCCTTGTGAAATTTAGAAAGGCAGAAAGAGCTCTGCCTTTTCTAATTAGTAGAGTCTTAGAGTTGAATCCCGGTTCTACCAGGGGCTAGCTATGGCACCTTGAGCATGCTGCTTAAACTTCTTCACGCTTCATTTTTGCCATCTGTAAAGTGGGGTTAAAGAGAGCGCCTGCCTTGTAGGTTCTACAAAGCACACAAAGAATAGGTGGTCACTCAGCACCAACTATCTTGCTACTGTCCCCTTATTAATTGCACCTGACCCCTTTGGAGAACTCAGGAGACAGAGGCTGGTTGGCTCAGAGTTGTTTTAAAAGAGACCGAAAAAGTGAGTTCTCCATTCTCACCTGGCATGGAGGTTGTTCAGGTCTGCATCCTGCCTCACACACTGGTGCATTCCTCCCTGGCACCTCTAGATTCTCCCTGGCCAAGGCACCAGCATCCCCTGTGGCTGTGACAGTATAACCCCCATGCATCTTCTCATGTCCACCTGGTGTACCCATCTAAGTTACTCTCCATTCCAGGATTTAGTGTTCCTCTAAGATATTCTTTGAATTGTATTGCTGGTCTCCTGATAGCCCACCCAAGGCTGCCCTTTGCACAATGGGTGGGTCTGCACCACTACAGTGCCTTTCGGGGCTCTTTTCAGTCTCATCTTTCGTCATTCTGATGCCTCTCTGCAACATGGCTCATTTTAACAGCAGCCCCTGTAGAAGGCAGGCTTCAGTTGTCTGCCTGTGCAGACCCCTGTTCTTCTGTCAGTCCTTGTGGGCTCATGCTGTGTTCTTGGAACTGAACTTAAATCCAGTTATGCTTTCTCAGTGTGGCCTCTACCTTTTTTTAAAAAAAATAACATTTATTACAATTTGCAATAGACATGTATTTGTGTGGTCATTTGTTTAGCGTATCTGTTCTAAATTAGACTAAACGATCAAGGAAGGGAAGTCTTGCTTTCTTTCTTTCTTTCTTTCTTCCTTTCTTTCCTTTCCCATTCTGGAACAAAGTAAGTGCCATGGATGGATGGATGGATGGATGGATGGATGGATGGATGCATGAATGAATTAAACAAACAGAAGGGTGGATGAATAGTTGGATAGATAACAAGGGCTCGAGTCTTCAGGCAGAGTTCAATAAGCATGCCTTTGGGCTAATCCTGGTTAGAAATAACAATGAGTTCAATGTAAGAAATAGGACAGATTGGATTTAAGAACAATTCTGGGGCAAATTTGGCAGAATTTAACAATTTATTGTCTGTAGAGATGAAGGATGGGATGGAATCAATGAAGACACTTGGAGTTTATCAGAGTAACTGACTGGAGAATTTCCTGCATTTGGAATAATATACACTCCATGGCTATTGTGAAAAAGTTATAAAATGGGAAAAATTGAGGAGGAAGGAGTCCAGTTTTGGTGGAGTTTTTGAAATGGAGAGAACAGCTTTGCAAAAATCCTAAAGTCACCAAGCCATTTGGCATGACCAGGAAACAGAAAGAAGATACAAGTGACAGAAAGATAGTGGACAAGGAAAAGAATGGGGTGGACGATGAGAAAAAAGAGCAGGGCGGGGACCTAGTCATGCAGGTCCTTGGAGGCCTTCAAATGGCATTTGGAATTTTCTCTTAGTGAGGTCCAAGAGCCCAGCAAACCCCACACTTCATTTCCTATCAGGGACTCTCAGTCTAAAGATAGTTGTCAGCTTGCCTTGGTTAAAACACATCCACATGCATTTATTTGTTCATGGATTGTCTGTGGCTGCTTTCTAACCTCAAGGGCAGAACTGAGTAGTTGCAGTAGAGCCATACAGCTCTTAGTGCCTAAACTACTCTCAGTCTGCCCCTTTACAGAGGAAATGTGCTGACCCCACTTCTCAGGTAAAAGCCGAAAGTGCCTACGTGCTATGTCCAGTGTGTATTCAAGCATTTTACACATTTGCCGTTGCCTTCCAAACCAACAAATGAAAATAAGTTTCAAATTTAACAAGGAACGACTAAATTTTATTTTTGCATCATTTCAGTTTACTTTCAGGGAGGGAGTGGATAGATGGAAAGATCAGAGGAAAAATACTCTGTACCTCATTAGAAAACAAAAATAAAACAAAACAAAAAACTTTCAATTTATGCATCAGATACCCCACATTCCTTGGATGGATGCTATAAGAAGGTAGGATGACCTGACACATACCAGATGCTCAGATGCTCAACAAATGTTTGTTGAATGACCAATGAATGATGACCTTTGGAGGAATTTGGAATTGGCCTTGCACCTAGAGTGTTTTAATACTGACTTGAAAATAAGGATAAAGACTTACCAGTCCACTGGTGCCTTGTACCTGAGAGTCATTGGCTAAAATATTCAGAACAAACTAAACCCAAAGAGTTATCCAGATAACACTAGGAAAGCCTCTAGATTTTGCCAGCAAAGAGCACACAGGGTTGGCAATACCATAGTCTCACAGGGAGCAAAATGGGGCCCAAATGAATATTGGATCATCCCTCAGAAACACTGGTAAGAAATGCTGATGATTGCTGTCTCCGGCTTCTAATTACACCTCTGCATCTCTCAGGAAGGAAGAGACCTATGCCACAGGCACACTTCACAACTAATCTGAAACCTAAGCAGCTCGGTTTAATTACACATGAGCTTCCTGAAGCTGTGAGAAAGACTCTGCAGAACCAATTCACTGCCTGTCAGGACAAAGGGCAATGATCTTCAACCTCAAACTTCACTCTTAAGCCAACGCATGCGGTGTGTGTGTAGGAAGGGGAGGGAATGGAAGGAACTGCCCGAGGGAGGCCAATTTTTCTGGTGAGAAAATCAAACTAGGTAAAAAAATCTTTTTATGCTTTCTGGACTTAGAATATACAAAAATGTATTGAAAAACCACAGAACTTACTCTGGAATCACTCTAACAACAATGAGTTTTTTATCAAATCACATTATTTCTACTTTACAAATGTCAAAACTTTGAATGCATCAAGGCTTTATTACCTAAACAAAGTTATTGTACTTACTTGGACCTTTAATCCTTTAAATCACAGCTGAAACTGCTTATTGTGCTACTTTCTGTGTCTAATAGCTACTTAAATACTGGTGATTCCCACATCCAGAATCTTCCCAGAGTCTCAGAATCCAGTACTCCATTGCTCAGTGAATATCACTGGTTGCGTCGAGTCCCCCCAAAATGTTGAGCTCCTCACCTCCAGTACTTGTGAATCCGAACTTTGTTGTTGTACTATTCACTTCACTGTTACTTGGACAAATACTCAACACCTTCCACTTAAAGGAGGAGAGGTTTATTTTGACTCAAGGTTTTAGTGGGCTCAATGCATGGCTGGCTGGCTCCAAGGCAGAGGAAAGGTACTCACCCCCACAACAGCAAGGAAGCAGGAAGGAGAGAAAAAAAGAGAAAGAGAGAAAGGAAGGAACCAGGAATAAAAATACATCCTTCTAGGTTAAACCACAGACCCTACCTCTTAACAACACATTCAGGTATGAACTTATAAATGGATTAATTCACGGATGAAAATAGAGCTTTCATGATCCAATCACTTTACAAAAATCTCACCTTTGAACACAGGACTTTTAGGGCACATTTTGGTTCTAAGCCATAATATTTGGAAATAGGGTATTTGCAGATGATCAAGGCAAAATCGAGTCATTAGAGTGAGACCCACATG
>RJWT010029801.1:0-14836 GCA_004365215.1 Cuniculus paca | reverse complement strand
GCACATCAATCTGGGTTGGAAGTTGTTTTCTTTCAGGACTTGAAATATTTCACTCCAAGTTCTTATTGACTTGATGGTTTGTGTTGAGAAGTCTGCTGTGATTCTGACGGGTTTTCCTTTATAGGTGATCTGTTTCTTTTCTCGAACAGTTTTTAATATTCTGTTCTTGTGCTGAATTTCTTGGATCTTGATTATTATATGTCTGGGTGTAGATTTACTTTGGTTATGGCTAGCTGGAAATCTGTATGCCTCACTTATCTGAATAGCACATCTTTCTCCCATGTTTGGGAAGTTTTCTGCTAGTACTTCTGTAAATAGAGTTTTTATGTCTTTTGTGTTAACCCCTGCTTCTTCATTGATACCTTTCACTCGTAAATTATTTTGCTTTGCATCATCTCGCAGTCTTTGAATTGTTATTTCCTGGTTCTTCATTATTTTTAAGAGGTCTTCCCTTTCCCAATCACAAGCTGCACATCTGTCTTCAAGGTCCGAAAGACTATTTTCAGTTTCTTTCAAGAGATTTTGCCAGCTTTCAATAGAGATTTTAATTTCTTGGATATCTCTTTGAATCGGTTTCATGCATTTAAAATCTCTCTTATATTATTCATTCATGGTTTCCCTCATTTTCCTTTGCTCCTCTATTTTTTTATCTATGTTTCTTTAGAGAAGCATAGCAATTCTTTTATTATGTTTTTCATTTCTTCTTTTACCTGAGATAATATTTCTGTTCTAATTTCTTTCATAGCCTCATGGAGTTGTCTCTTTACTTCAGTTGCCATCACTGCAGAAACTTCAGGTGTGCGACTCCTGATCTCTTCCATGTTTTCATCTCCTGGACTTGCTCTGCTTGGGTTGGAGTCCAGGGACTGTCTTTTGTTTCTTTGTCTTGGCATTTTCCTGGGTTCTTCCAAACAAGTGGGTAGTGGGGCTTTGGGAACCTCGCATGTTGGTTACAATTTCTCTGGAGCATGACTGTTTGGTTTTCCTGGCCAGTGCTGGCTAGAGGTACCCAGTGGTGGCTATTGGGTGCTCTAGTGCAGGGCCTGCTTCTGTTTTTCCCCACCCTTGCTGGTTATCTGGGGTGGAAATGTCCAGAGGGCTGCTGGAATGCATGCAGAGCAGGGCTTGCTTCTGCCTTCCCTCTGAGCTTGTTACTGGAGAGCAGGCTCTCCCTTTGTTGGAATGCGCTCTGAGCAGGGCCTGCCTCTGCCTTCCCTCTGAGCCCCTTACCAGCAAGAGGCGTCTCCCTTTGTCCCTTGAAATGTGCTCTGAGCAGGGCCTTCCTCTGCCTTCCCTCTGAGCTCCTTATCAGCAAGCGGCATCTCTAAATAGCTATATGACTTTAAAGAAGAGTGCAACAGATGATAGAATGAGAAGGGGTAAATCTTGTTGAATATTCCATAAAGTTTATGGACCTGTAAATTACAGGTCATAGAGGTTGCCACCAGAAAATGTAGTTTTTAGAGAATATGTCACAGTGTTTTAATCTTCAAAGCTCCACGAACCATATACATCAGAACATGATTTAATAAAAGCTGAAGGTAAAAAGTCACTAGTAACTAAATGAAATGGAGTATTGCTAAGCCAGTAACCTCTTGCAAGCAACAACTCATTGAATACAGAGATACTAGCAATGATAGTCTTTTATTCATAGGTCTGCAAGTTTTCAGCATTCAGACAGTTCTATAAGCTCACTGGAAAAGCTGTAGACCAGAGTCAGTCTCAGAGACTACAGTGCCTTCTTGAATCTGCTGGTGGGAACTGCTCTGATCTTCAAGATGACCATTTAAGAGAGATGCTCTTTTCACTCTTGTAGAACAGCCAGCAGAGAGCCCCAACAATGACAATGACAATGACAGAATCAGAATGATATCTCTGTAGTCAGTGCCATATTTGGAACTTAGTATCCTTCAGGGAAGCAGTTGGCCTGGTGCCTGGAAAAGGAGGTTATCAGGGACCTGGCCAAGATCCCCAACTGCCTGTGTGAGGGTATAGCAAAGGATAAAGAAAAACCAGAGACAAATTTAGTAATTCATAAAAGGAGGGCTGAGAGGTCATTGCCTCAGGATGGGCAAAGACAAAAGACCTCTTAGGTCTCCCGCTTTTATTTTTTCCAGTGAGTAGTGCAGGAGAAGAAGGAGGATACCTTTCCTGGAATAAAGAGATAAAATGAGGAACAAGTTCAGCATCACAAAAGCAACAAGTTAAAATTCATCTCCACACCTAGATATTTTCCCTCCCTGTATTGTTCTCAGCAGACCTTGTTCTGCCCTATAAGCACCATGGCCATGATCACAGGTCATTAAGGCCTCCAAGCCCTAGCTTCAATTTATAATTTGTACTCTCCAACAGGAGGCCACCAAAATAATTAGAAAAACTAACTGGTTCTGAATTGCTTTGCTCAGAGAATGCCTCTGAGTATAAGAAGGCTGCTTCTAGACCTTGGGACATAGAGAGTGTGTTCTTGGTTCTCTTGTACCCTATGACCCTTTCTCAGCACTTCTATTCCCCAACCCCTCAACTTGGGATTGTACATATCCAAGCAGTCAACAGTCCCTTTCCCAGTCCACAACCCCTCAACGGAACCTGCAACCCTTCAGGATCTGGTGTCAAAAGGAAAACATGCTAGTGTAATCAATCAAGTCAATACCAAGAGTCTGACAGAAGTAGGTCACTTTCTTCCTTATCAATGGCCACCCTTGATGCATAAATTGCATATCACTTCTGTGTTTTCCTATAAATGTGCAGAAGATCCTAATCCATTTTTCAAAAAAAAATAAATAAAATGGTCAACAAATATACAAAAAGGCAGTCAACATCACTAATCATCACATGCAAATCAAAACCACAATGAGATATTGCCTCACATCTATTGGGTTAGTTGTTATAAAAAAGATAAACGATAACAAATGTTGGTGAGGGTATGGAGGTTCTTCAAAAAATTAAAAGCAGAACCATCATATGATCTAGCAATCCAGCTTCTAGGCATATATATCCAAAGGAAATAAAATCAATATATCTTCATTTACCTTTTATTGCAGCATTATTTACAATAGCCAAGATATAGAAACAACCTAAGTGTCAGTCCAAGGATATAAACAAATAAAGAAATAGTGTATATATACATGATGGAATATTACTTGGCTTATTAAAAGGAGGAAATTGTGTGATAACACAATTGAAACTGGAGGACATTATGCCAAGTGAAATAAGCCAGACACAAAAGGACAAGTACTACATAACACTGGTATTTTAATTTTAAAACAATCCAGCTCATAGAAGCAGAAAGTAGATTACTAGTGATTGCTAGTGGCTGGCCAAGGTAGGAAATGGGGAGGAACTAGTGAAAGAGTACAAAGTTTTAATTAAACAGCATAAATAAATTCTAGAAATCTAATGACTTAGCATATGACTACAGTTTATATTTTTTCTTTTTTTATTGGTGTATTTTAGATATACATAATGATAACATTCATCATAGGGAATTTGGATTTTGTACCTGTACATGAGATATATTGCTTTTTTTATTAATGATTATGCATTTGAAACTTACTAGAAGGGTAAACCTTAAGTGTTTTCACTACACTAACAAAAATAGTAACTAATATATATATGTTAACTATCTTGATTGTAATAATCAATTCCTTATATATTTATATGTCAAAGTATATTGTCCTTAACACCACAAAAAAATCATACTGTACATCATAACTATAGGCAATTTATATAAATTCTTAAAAGGGTTAGCATGTCCATTAGTCTGTTTTGCCTGAGAAGTCACCAATGTCTTAGGATAATTACTGATAGTTCCCCCTTCTACTCTCACACTCTCCCAGTTCAGACAATTTTCTATATGGACATGTTACTAAAGGACTAATAATTTTGCTGGTCCTCCAAGTTTGTCTTTTCTCTAGCCCTTTATATTAGTCACTTTCCCATTACTCAGACAAAATACCCAACACCTACAATTTAAAGAGGTTTATTCTGGCTCATTATTTCAAAGGGTTCAGTCCATGGTTGGCACCAAGACAAAACTGTGTAATGGAAGGCCATGCCAAAAGAAAGTTGCTAAAACCATGGCAGCTAGGATGTTGGGAGGGGAAAAGAATATACCCTTCTAAGTTATGCCATCAGTGACCCACATCTTCTGGCAAAACTCCAACTCTGATGACACCATTCAGTTATGAACACATCATGAATTAACCTACTAATGAGTATAGTACCCCCATGATCTAATCACCTTCCAAAAGTCTAATTTATGAATATTTGAGACAGTTGTGGAATATTATAAATCTAAACTGTAACATTCTGCCCTTTGCTCCTCAAAGGCTCATGTCCACTTCATTATGCAATGCATTGCATCCATCTATAATAGTCACCAAACCTTGAAAATCCCAGCATTGCTGAAAAGTTCAAGTCCAAAGTCTCTTCTGAGACTCAAGGAAAATTCACCTGTGGGGCCCTATAAAAATCAAAAAGAAAATCAAATAGTTCCAACATGCAATGACACAGGGCTTTCCCATTTCAAAAGAAAGGAATAAAAAATATGGAATAATACCAAAGTAAGACCAAAACCAGCAGAGCAAACATTAAATCATGTAGCTCTATGTCCACCACCCAGAGACACTTATGCTGAGATGTGAAGTTCAAATATTGGCTGAACTTTCCCAGCCACTCCATCTCAAGCAGCCTCTGAATGCCTGAATGGGTGAACTTGGGATATTCTTTCCTAGGTTGCCCTCAGTGAGCAGGGCATCCTGAGGCTCTCTCCTCAAAACAATGTGTTTCAAAGAAGTCTACCTTTTTACACCCTTAATCCTGAAAGGAGTGGAGTCTGGCTGATTCCTGAGATGCCCTCAAGTCATATGTCCTATTATCCTACTTCAAAATAATTGTGTTCTTTTAATGGCCCTAATATTTTCAGCAACCACTTATGGTGCCTTTGTACCAAATTTACCTCTTCCATCCAAGCCTCAACTTTCAACAGAACACTCAACTATGAACTTATCAATAGCTTAGTTCACTGATGAGTATAGTGCCCCTGTGATCTACATACCTTCCAGAAGCCCACCTCTGTATACATTAGACTTTGGAAGGGACGTTTTAGATCTAAACCATAATACTTTCTCTTTCTTGAAACCATCCTGAAAAGGCTTCATCCTGCCATTGTCATTTGTCCCTATTAATAACCCTGCTCTGTCCTGGCATCCTTAAGGCTGCCACCCCTTCAAGTACCAAGCAGTCCTTCATGCCTGGGACCCTCTATCTGCCAAAGGCCTCTGCATTCCTTGAAAAGACAAAGAAAAGTCTCCCTTCCTCTTCATATTTGCTTACTCCAATACTTGGGCCCCAGAACAGCCCACCTATGGCTTTTTCTCCTAGAGTTAGCTGACAACACAGTCTATAGCCTTTCTCTGTAGATCTCAGTTTTTTTTTTTTGTTTTGTTTTTTGTTTTTTGTTTTTTTGGCGTGAACCAAAGGATACAAGAGACCTCACATCAACCTGGTACTTCCTGCTTCCTTTTCTCACCTGCCCAGGCACCTAATTCTCACTGTTATGTTAATCAGGTAGTATAAGTAGATCCCATTATGCCTAGCACCAGCATTCAGACCTTGAGCACCTATTTTTATAGGTTGAATTGTGTCAAAAATATATTTTGAAAACCTAATTCATGGCAGCTTTGAATGTGACCTTCCTTGAAAATAGAGTCTGCAACTGAACTCAAGTTAAAATGAGATCATTAGGGTGGACTCAAAACCAATATGACTGAAGACCTCATAAGAAGAAGGAAAAAATGTGGTAAGAAGGAGATACATGGGGAGAAGGCCATGTGATGACAGTGGCAGAGATTGGAGTAATAAATCTGCAAGCCAGGAAGCACCATGGATTGCTGGCCACTACTAGAATCTGGGAATAGGCAGGGAAGGATTCTACACAAAGTCTCACAGGGAGCATAGCCCTGCTGACACCTGGATTTTGGACTTCTTGCTGCCAAAAGAATAATTTTCTGTTGTTTAAAGCCATGAAATTTATAGTAATTTGTTAGAGCACCTAGGAAACTATATGCCTACTTTAGCTAAAGCCAGGACCCTGCACCATACCTGTTCTGTGATGGTATAAATCCACTGCATCTCCTTATGCTTCATTTCTCTGACCTTGTATTTGCTAACCACAGAAAGTTAAGAAGCAATGCATAAAACCCTGCTTACTCTTAGGATAAAGAAGTAGTCCAGGAGACAGAATTATTTTCTGTTATGTTTTCAAAATCTGCCAGTTTCACAGATGATGTTACCATTGGTCCTCAGTAACCTCATTATTCTAGGAGATAAAAAGGAGTGAGTTTGTGTGGAGGCAGGACCAGACATAAGTAGGGAATTGCCTCTTCTGACACACTCAGAGTAATGTGTTCAAATATTACCTCAATATCAAATCCAGATAAGCTGGGAGGTCTCATCTTCCTCCTGATATGTGCACAGAGAAACACACATTTTCCATTAAATGCCAAGGTCACCCATGAGTGCTTTGGCAGAGCTGTGTGGAGAAGCTGTACAGCACCTACCTACACATGTTTGGCTCAGTGCCCTCTCCTTGCTTCCTCTCTGATCAGAAGCACATTTATCTTCAGCTTTTTTAAAGTCAGAAAAATACAGAATCTGCCTTAGACTGTTTCTGTTTTTTAAAACCAATTCCAGACCATTCACAATATTTTGGTTGAATTTCAGTTTTGACATCCTATTGAATTTATTTTGGTCAGATGAACATAAAGGGAAATTCGTTCTAGGTAGCTAGTACGTGTTTCTCTAAAGTTGAGCTCTTTTCTTATTTCTGTCCATTTTGCATCAAGGAATTACCTTGATGCAAATCAGCTTGATGCAAATCCTTTGTTCTCTTTTCTTCTTCTTTCTGCAAGCCCTACCCTCATTTTTTGTTTGTTTGTTTGTTTGGTTGGTTGGGATGTATGTTCATTTGTTTGTTTGGATTTTCCTTTCTCTCCTGTGTTAGGTTTAGCCCTTATCAATGACCTCATTTGCTTCTCTTCCTGGCTTACTTAATTCTTCCCTTCTCCGCTTCCCCCTCTGCCCACAATGACCATAATGGAAAGCCCAAGGACAATGGTGACATGACAGAATCTATTATTCAGCACATTATGACACATATGTTATTCCCTTACTTCACAGTCTTGGGTACCTAATAAAGTGTGATGCAATCTGATAAATATCTGAATCCTTATCTGCCACTAGTCACACGTCTTAGTCACTCTTGTCATTGCTGAGACAAAATACCCTACATCTACAATTTAAAGAAGGAGAAGTTTATTTTGTCCATGATCAGTTGGTTCCAAGATAAGACAGCCTAGTAGAGGGGCATAGTGCAGGACAGCCACTCATAGCATGGCAGACAGGAAACAGAGAGTGAAGGGAGGAGCTGGGGGAGGAGATAAACCCTTCTGGGGTGAGGTGCCAGTAACCCAGTAAATTAAGAATGTAATGCTGTCTTCATGTCAGTTACTGCAGCAAATGTACAAGAAGTACCCCAAACTGCAGATACTCTGAAATTACTACCGCCCCTCCTACATCCCACCCCTTCCCATGCTCTGCTTCTTCCCCACTCTGGTCACTGAACTACAGTGGGATTTTAAACCAAGGAGAAAGTTCTTTCAAGAGTCCGTATTTCAGGGTTTAATTCCTAACTGGCAAATAGAATTCTTTGATACCTGATCAAGGCATTTCAAGTTTGGTGGAGAGAGATGGGAGAGCAGATCAGAAAGCACCTTCTCTCAGGGAAAACGCTGGTCTAGTTAACACGATGGCTTCACAAAGGGTCACAGTCCAGTTATCCCAGTGCCTGCTGGATACTCTGGCCTCGTTCTCTGCATCTACTTCTAAGGACTCAGTGGTCTGAGAAGTTCCTCTCTGCTAACTTCACTCAAGCATGTCCTAATATAGGTTCCAAGAAAGAAGTGATTAAAAACTTACATCCCTCTCCTTGTCATTTTCAAAATCTATTAAAGGACTGAAGCCTTCTGGTGTGATTGGTTCAATAGTTACCAAAAAAATCACATTGCTTCACACAGATTGACCTGGGTACCCCAGGTGATGTCTCTGGATTTCCCAACTCTCTAAGCTCTATATACTCTTGGTCTGAGCCCTTAATATCAGTTTAAACCCTACTGGGGTTTCTAAAACTTCTACCAATTCTTGCTTCTGCCAGGTGCTTTTTAATTCTACATTCACTATTGAGGAAACTGTCTCTTTCACTCCACACCAACCCAGTCAGAAACTCAGTTTCTTATTTAGTTCATAAAAAGAAATCTATTCCTACAAAATAATGTGTGTTTAGAAATTCTCTGAACATGTGCACAGTCAAGGGGTGTGTCCTATCACTGCAGCCCAACATTCCCGCTATCCCAGGAACATTTGCTGCTCCACAATTTCCAGCTGTCCACAAATACGCCTTTCTAATTTGAGTAACTTTATCTCTAATTTCAGACCTTGATGTTATCCAGCAAAAGGAAACCAAAACAATGAGGCAGCCTAAGAATGATTGCTGACAACCATTAAGAAAGCAAATATTTTCCTAGTATTTCC
The DNA here is from genome assembly GCA_004365215.1 of Cuniculus paca. Classification (NCBI taxonomy): domain Eukaryota; kingdom Metazoa; phylum Chordata; class Mammalia; order Rodentia; family Cuniculidae; genus Cuniculus; species Cuniculus paca. The sequence goes on along the minus strand of RJWT010029801.1, from coordinate 6,247 downwards.
TAGTAAGTAAAAATTTTTCCTAGTATCCAAATATAGAACCCTGCAGCATAGGAAATTTTGTGTAAGAGAAGAACAAAAACCAGCAGCTTTAACACATAGAGCTGAAAATCATAGGTCTATCTCAGATGTTGGCTGGAGAGTGAAAGTGACCCATGAAGAAAACGCAGCCAATGGGGAGAGGAAGCAGAGTGAAAAAAAACGAAGGTAGACAGGATTGCTGTAACCCACAGGTTGTTAAGGGTTCAGAGAATTGAGGCAAGACTTATGCCATTTTTCTGCTCTTGTATCCTATTCTACAAAATATTATACTCAGGATGTACTGAATCTTCATGCTCACAACCTTGATAAAAAATATCAAGGGTTAAGGATAGAATTAGTTCCTCCAAGGCAAAGGTATTTTGTGAACACATTTGGTATTTTAGAGTGGTCATGCCTGTAATCCCAGCACTCGGGAGGCTGAGACAAGAGGGATGCTGCAAGTTCAAAGTGAGTTCAAGGGTTACAAAGTGAGTTCAAAAGTTACAAAGTGAGTTCAAGGCCAACCTGCACTGCATAGTAAAACCCTGCCTCAAGAAGATAAAGAAACAAAAAATAAATAAATAAATAAAGGAGACATTGAAATTTTTATGACACCAAGACACAAATTATTCAAACTCAACAGGGCTAATGTAGCAAAAAGTACCCCAGAAAGTTAATGTCAGGGTAATCTGGATATAACACGACTTACTTGATAGTTCAAGTTGTTCTAGGTGATGTTACATACAAGGGAAGATGCTCCTGGATTGTGAACATAGAAGTAGCTGCACTTGTTGACAAGAACCTCCTAACATAGTCTTACAGGATGTTGCATTTATATTGCAGTGAATGTTTCCCCAAAACTCATGTGCCCAAGTTGTTAATTCCTACACCCCTCCCTCCGCATATGCCTTTTGTAAGAAAAAAAAAAAAAGCCACTGTTCTTTCTACTGCTGTTACCAGAAGCCAAAGAACAAAAGGGTAATGGGTTAAGGCATGGGGAATTTAAGTTTTCAACCCGTGATGTAAAAGAAAGCACAGCACATGTACTCCAAAGTATCCTTCTCAGGAGTCCAGGCTATTGGTATGAATATAAGCCCACTATTACAGAGGAAATGGAGGGAAGAAAGAGGGCAAAACAGAAAAAAAAAGTTGGGGGAACAAGGAAGAAGGGAGGAAATTTGAAAGATGATTTTGGGGTTCCTACAATGAGGCTTTTAAAAATACATTATTGATGCTTTATTGAGGTATAACTGACATAAAAATCTGTACCTATTTAAAGTATACAACTTACTGAGATTAGAGATAACAATACAACGGGGAAATGATCACTATAATCAATGCCATGAACATATCCATTATCTTCAAAAGTTTCTTCCCACCCTCTTTATTATTTTTAGTAAGAGTATTTAACACAAAAACCACCCTTTTAGGAAAGTTAGGTATATGATATGGTTGTGTTAACTATAGGCACTCTGCTACACACGCTCTCCAGGACTTACCTTCTATAACTTAAATGTTATGTCCTTTGACAAATACCTCTCCAGCAAGACTTTTAACAAGTGAATTTTAAAAATGGGCATGTGCCAACATTTACTTTGACTAAAGTATTCCTTTAATGAGGAAGAAAATGAGAAAGAATTCCAATGAGTGATCAATTTTATTATCCTTCATTTTTAAATTATTCTATCACATGTTTACATGTCACTAACACAGATAATCTAGAGTTGACTTAAAAAGCAAAATTAAAACCTAAGACCAGTGCTTGGAACTTTGGTCTAAAAAAACGGATGTCAAGTGTGCTTTCTTTCTCCATGAAGAAGAAAATGCAACTAAAGCATGAGAAGACCGACAGAGAAGTCCAAAACAAATCAGCTCCAGATACTCCAATATTAGCACCATGCAGAGAATCTAGACTGGACAAATACATCCCAGGTCCTGCCAAATGAACCACATTTAATGCAATGGAATTGGAGGATGCAAAGGAAGAAGGTCAAAGACAGCATATAGCTCACTACTTGGATTCAGGCTGAGGTTGCCAAGAACAACCATACACAAATTACTAGAAAATTCCATTCTAAGGACCGGGGATTTAGCCTAGAGGTTCAAGAGTTTGATCCCTGGTACAAAAAAAAAAAAGATAACCATGGAAAATTCCATCCTGCCAGAGAGTTAGGTAATCTGATAGCAGAAGCTACATAATTTTTAAGGGTTGTGTTATCAAAACCAGAACAATTCATGACTATCAGTAATGTTATTGCTCTCAAGTCAATCACAATACCAGATTTGACTATAAACTGACTACACTTAGTCCTAATGATGGGAAAATCTCTAGTCTTTTTAGAAAAGAGTTTGGCAAACTTTTGTGTAAAGTGTGAGAAAGTACTGTATACTGTATCATCCATACCATCTCTGTTACAATTACTCAACTCTGCTGTTGCATTACAAAAAGAGCCACATAGCACATACATGACTGAATGTGTCTGTTTCAATAACCTTTTATTTACAAGAACAGATTCACAGGTTATATTTTTCCAGACCCTACTTTAGATAGTCAACTCCAACTCGCCCCTTGATTTCTGATCCATAGATTCCAGTGGGCATAAGCAGAGATGAAGACTTCTGTGTTGGTGTCATGTACACATACACCCTCCTATCAACTTTCAACCTCACCACCTCAGTAGTAGTTTCACAGTGGCTGCAAGTACCCTGAAATGCTTGTCATGAAAGAAGTAAGATCTTTCTTCTGAAATGAGGATGCTGTCTATGACTTCTTGATCAATGCCACACACAATCTGCTGGTTTCCAGACCTAGGCTAGCCTTTTCTTTTCTTTTCTTTTCTTTTCTTTTCTTTTCTTTTCTTTTCATTTCATTCTTTTTTGTTGAACACTGGTTCATAGAATCCAGCTGCCATATTCTGAGGGAGTCTAAGCAACACCATACCACCATACAAAGGTCCATGTGGAGAGGAATCAAGGCTTCTAGTCAACATCCCTGGCTAAGTTCACTGCCCATCCTCTAAAATAAATCTCACAAAACCCTCCTGTACTCTGCTGTCTTCTCTTAAGATGCAGAGGATCTAGTGGAATACACTAAGGTCATGGTAAATGACAGAGTCACCAAACGAAAGAACCCAGGGATTGAGGAACTGAATGATGCAGACACCTCCCCTAGCTCACGCCACTGCGCACCTCACCAACCCCCAATGACAACAATCTGCTCTGGACCTGAGTGAAAATAAGAAGAGGGTGACAGAGAAGTGTCTCTGAGAACTGGGAGGAATCAACACATACCTGGGATAAGGCTGCCTGCTATGGAAGCAATCAGTAAAAAAAAGGAAAGAAAGAAAATAGAAAACAAAATTTAAGTGTTCCTTGAATTGGGCCCAGCACCTTCAAAATGTAAATATATCCAATTGTTTTAATGTTTTATTAAAGTAAACAAACTGATAAGAAAAGTCAAGTATAGAGAATTCTTTTAAAAAGAAATCCAAAGGGCAAAGATCTCATTTTAACACAGGACAACTGTTGTAGTCAGGGGTTACAAGGAGAACAATTATATACAGGACACAGAATTGATAGTATTATTTTATGATGGTCACCCAAAGTTAAATGCAAGAATGTTCAGGAAGTCTGTCCACAACACTAAAGACCTAGAAAATCCAGCCGAGGGCCTGGACCCCACAGCAAAGTCCTGCACAAGTCCAGCTGAAAACCTAGAGCCCGTAACAATGCCTCCCACAAGCCCAACTGGAGGTCTAGAGCCCTCAACAATTACTCATGCGAGTCTGTTTTATGTATCTGTGCTGGGAAGGCCCCAAAGGTCAGTGGTGGAAGCTAGAAAGTCTATGCCAGCAGGATGAAGGATCTGTGCTAGTAGGTTGAGGGTTCTACACTGGAGCCAAGAAGTGATGCTCAAAATAAGAACCAGGGCTCCCCCAAAAAGCACCACAGCCATCCCCAGAGACAGTGAGGTCCCAAGCTCCTCCGACAATGAGAACAGTTGAGTACATGGCAGGAAACCAGTGTGACAAGCTTCTCCTGGAGATTAAATAGCAAACATCTTTCCCTCCAGAGCCAGGAAGCGATGCTTAACATAAGGACCAGAGCTCCCCCAAAGTGAAACACGGCCACTCTCAGTGACAAGGTCCCAAGCTCCTCAGATGACAATGGCCAAATTCATACTGGGGAAGCTAGCCATGACAAGCTAGCCATTGGAGAACCAATGGCTCCTAACAATGACATTTAGGAGAACCCACAATGCTTCACTCTTCTCCATGTCTTTTTATGCTAGCAACTTTCCTCAGGTGGGCCATCCACACTCAGCACAATGCCAATTTAATTTAGCTGGTGTTAAGGTGACCACCAGTTTTTAACCTATAACAACAAGATTCTACAATTTTGCAAAAACCATAAAATTCAGCTCAACATTCATACAGGTTCAGATGACTGTATACCCAAACCTGCTGTCTTGGTGAAGACTGACCAGTCATGTCCTGAGTTCAAGCTAACCTCCCTTCTTACTTGCTTCTTTATGGGATCCCAGGTCTTGCCTTGGACCTCCACAGAATGAAAACAGCAGAAAACCCACAGAAATTTCAAAGGATTCTTCAGTCATGCCAGCCCTGGAACCACCTCCCCTAAGACCGCCTTGAATTTGGCTTCGGTAGGGCCCAGAAGGGCCAGTAGGGAATTAGGGAAAACAGAAGTCTTTGTCCATACTCTTCTCCAACTTGACATCAGCGCAGAATTACAGCCTGGACAATTGGCACAAGATGGCACTTGGAATCAGGTAAATCAACTTCTAGGAGATTTCTTGGTAATCTTTATTTTCAAATGGTTATAAAAAGTTTCAAAGTAACAGCTACAATTCATGAATTCTTTTCTGAAAAAACAATAATAGGGACTTGGCATTTGTGCAGATTTCAACTGCAAAAAAGGACAAGGAAAGAAATTTTTTAATAAAGTCTCCCCACTCCTACCCTCTTCTATATGTACCCCCATGTTCTTTCCCAGAATCCTCCAATCCACACCCTACTTCTCAATAATTCCCTCCTTCCTTTAAAATTCCCCTGACTCACAACTGCTTCCTCTAAATCATTCAGTAAGCAGCCCCTCCTCTGGTGTCTCTTGAAGACAAAAAGAAGCATTTGTTTGTCAAAAAAAAAAATCGTAGTCCTTTGGAGACTATCAAGGAGTTTAATAAGGGCAACGAGAAGTATTGCCTTCACTGCCATGGACACTTAAGATGACGTAAATGCTGGTCTTGAGCATTGTAAGATGATCATCTGACACATAAAAATACATAAGCTCTTAGGACTAAAGAGAACCTGAGACATTAAATAGCTCAATCAGATCATTGTTCAGATGGAGTGAGCAGTTAAATCATCCCCAGGTTCGTTTCCCCATCTTAGTCACATTTTGGATACTCCCTAGGTATTCTTTCTGCTATCCTCAGCCTCTTGAGGTCAGCTATCTTCAGAAAGATAAAAACCAGTCAAACATTTTACCCATCAATCAAGATAAGTACACATATGAATCTGCTTTTGTTTTATGTAAAAATACCTGAAAGATTCTAATGGGATGTCACATGGGTGTTACTTTTAGAATATAACACAGAAGCTACCATATTCTTCTGAGTAACTGTGATCCACCCTCAATACCTAAATAAGCTGGATTCCCTAAAGAAAATCTATCATAACACCTTTAAAAAAGCAAATAACAAGATCTCAGTTTATTCAATTTATTACTTATCATTTCTGTTTACATACTAGCTTTTCTTAAGATTTCTGCAATTCCGGATCCAGTAAAAGTGACTCTATAGGGAACTAAGTGTCACCTTGGACTATAGCCTAATGAAAAAATACAAAATTGCACCACAGAACTAATTTGTCACTACACAGGATCATTTCTACTTCATTCTCAAAATAAAATTTTCATAAGCTATATTATGTAAGTGGACATGTATATCCAGTGTTAAAGAAATGGGTGTGTATGCCGGGCGTGGTGGCTCACGCCTGTAATACCAGCACTCGGGAGGCTGAGACAGGCGGATCATTGTGAGTTCAAGACCAGCCTGGGCTACAAAGTGAGCTTAAGGCCAGCTTGAATGGCATAGTGAGACCCTGTCTCAAAAACAGGGCTGGGGATCTAGCTCAGCGGTCTAAGTGCCTGCCTGGCAAGCGCAAGGTTGTGAGTTCAATCCCCGGTGCCGCAAAAAAAAAAAAAAGAA
>RJWT010029800.1:0-14825 GCA_004365215.1 Cuniculus paca | reverse complement strand
TAGGGGGTCTAACCCAGAGAAGGGGCTCATCTTTCTGGGAGAGGCCCAGGGACCATGGGGGGTCGGGCGGTCACTGTCAGAAGAGGTCCTGTGTCCCTCACCAGCTGAGGACCCTGTGCCCTAGGCCTGGCCCTCACACTCAACCACTCTAAAGGTAAATCAGCAAAGAAACTAATTTTCAGAGAAAAAGAAACCACAGGGGTCAGAGCTCAGCATATTTACCCAACTTTCCCCCAAATGTGTGATCTTAATCTTTGAGAGTCAGATTGTAAGTTCCTGGTGTGTTGGAACACGAGTCTAGTGTAGCATTTTTCTGAACTGCTTTTTATCTTTATATGGAGTTTTGGATCTATCAGATGCTTTCTCCTACAATCTGTGACTTTCTCGTGAAGAGAAAAGCAGCCACCGTGCTTTGACAGCCAGGCTGAAGGCCTCTTCCCTGGACCCCATCCTGTGTCCCTCCTGCGGAAGGAGAGGAAGGGAGTCTGTCCCCAAGGCTCGGATGAGCAGAGGGGCCAGCCTTGTCCTTGTGGGTGGCCTGGGGAAGCTGTTTCCTGCAGCTTCAGGGCCTGCTGGCCCTCAGCAGCTGTGCCCACCGTATCACTTGCTCCCTCTGCTCCATCCTGCAAGAGGCACCCGTCCTGGCCAGAGGCCTTGCCCACACGCAGGCAGAAAGGTTGCAACTCCACATTCGGATTCCAAAGAACCAGTCTCAGGGCAAGCCTGAATTTCAGCAAAGACAAGGATCCGTGAAGTGTGCTGTGGTCATTAAAAGTGCACGAGCAGCACATCTTGCCCGGTGATAAGGTCCTCTCTGTCTTCCTCAGAAGCCATTGATGACTGATAAGAGGTTTGCATTTCCTTAGACTCACATATATAGATGCCCCTTTCCACAGAAATGCTGCCAAGCCCGGGCTCAAATTGACTGGAGCCTCCTTTGAAAGGCGCCATGCACCCCTACATGCTCCTGGTTTGTGTGCTCTGGCCGTCAGAAAGCCACTTGGCACCGATGCAGGCTGTCACCGTGACTTCTGAGAACAATCTCACGGCGCTCTGTGATGAAATTCGGAAGAATCTCGATGATGACAAGAAGATGTACACGGTAAGCCCAGGTCTTCTTCACACATTCTGTCCTGATGGCCTTGGTATTTCTGACCAGTTTCTCTTGCTGCCAGGGTTCCTTCAGAAGGCCCCAGAACACCAGTGAGGTGAGCAGCATCTACTCTTGGGCCTTTCGGGCACATCTGAAGAGGGCGGGAGATGGCCTCACTCAGCACACAGAGCAGAGACAAGAACAAGCAATGCCGGAGACTTCGAAACAGATCCTCCGGCCCTGCCAACAGAGAGACCAGTGGCCAGGCGCTGGGCTTTGTCGGCCTCTTCTGCCACCAATCCAGCGTGGCTGAGGGCCAGGGAGGAGATAAGACGCCTGCTGCTTTCACGGGTCTCCTGTGGGTGGACTGGCTCAGGGCCCAAGCTTAGGAACAGGGCTCATCAGGATAGGGTAGCCCAGGACAGAGGAGGTGGGGGTTCAGCTGCGCCCCACAGCGTGCTCCCACTACTCAGTGCCCGCACCCTCTTTCAGGAGCTCTGCTACGCAGAGTTTACAGAGATCTTCACCTGCATCCTGAAGAACCTCACAGAGAAGCTCACCAAGCACAACAAAGCTGACCAGCACATAACGAAAGTTTATGAAAACATGGTGGCGCTCCCCAAAATCTGCCCCAAGCTGGAAGTAAGTCACTGCTCACTGTCGAGGGACACTGCCACTTAATTCCCCTCCGCCGCAGCCAGGGCCGGCGGGCAAAGGCGTCTCGTGGGGATCCCTGGGCAGCCCCGGGGCTCCAGGTGCTGCTCCTGGGCCGCACAGAAAGCTGCTCTTGGGGACTGTCTCGAACCCCGGGTAGGTCCGCTGCTGTCCAAAGCGGGTGGAGGGCAGGGAGTGAACAGCTGAACACGAGGAAGTGTGAATTCAAGGGGGTGGTTCTGGAGGTTTCTGTCTGCATCTCTGGCCAAGCCCCCGTCCCCCTCAAGGGCCAGGGCAGGGCAGGCAGGTCTGAGATAAGTCGGAGCTGGGCTCCCACTCATCCCTCCCCTGGGTCTCTCCTGGGCTGAGGGGCCTCGTGGGCAGCCCATGCCGGGGGCAAGAGCTGTAGTTGAGGGGGGCATCTAGGGAAACTGCCGAGTTGTTCTCTCGCTGCCAACTGCTTGTGTGGTCCTTGGTGCACTCCCCTTCTCCTGCTGTGCCCCTGCCTTTGTCCCGGGCAGGTACCGAGGGCCTCCCTGAGCTACCCCTGGGGGTGGGGGCTCACAAGACTCTCGTGGCTGGGATGACAAAAGTTTGCTTTTATTTTCTCGTGTGTGTTTCTCTTAAGACAATGATGCTCCCACGTGTTTCTTATTTAGCCACCAGACTCACCCAAGAACTGTGCCACCGAGGAAAGTAATTTCTCCATGTTCAAGCAAGCCTTAGAGAGCGTCATCACATCCATAGAAGGATGGAAATCATGTCAGAAGATGCAGGACAGCCCCTGGGACCTCGTCCTCTCCCAGGTTTAGAGCCATAGGAAACAGGTGGGGTGGGGTGGGAGTTCGCAGGCCTTGGGCTGATGGCTGATGTGGGGGGATGGTGGGGGGGTTTGCCCAAGGACACGTTTGTAATGGGTACATTGGTGTCGGCTGCTTCAATAAAGCTCGGGTCTGGAAAGCTGGAGAGTGAGAGTCATGATAAATACCAGCCTCAGTGGGGCCGCGTGGTCTGGAAGGGCTGGGGGGAGAGGACTCCATCACAGGGCTTTTGACCTGGAGGCCCAGAGTTCCTTCAGGAAGAGCCTCCAGTCCCGGGTGGAGCAGGCAGAACCCACAGGGGACGTCCCTCTCTGCATCTCCATGCAGTGGGACCCAGCAAGGGCTCTATCAGCGTCTGCGTAGCTCATTCTGTTCCCTTTCTCCCTTGCCCTCCAGAAATCTACTTGAATCCTTTCCCAGACCTTCCCTATCTGGTCAGTGTCCCTTCACCTGCAGATCCAAGTGCCAAGATTGGAGGCTCAAAGCCCTGCCTCCTTTCCCCCTTTGTTTTCAACTACAGGGAGCTCTAGCGCTCATCAGCAACCCCCTCACCCTGCCCCGGACCCCAGGCCCAGCGTGGTGCCACAGAAATGTCAGCCCTGCTAAACGGATCAGAAGAACCAGGGTTTCTGGCTACTCACAGAGGACTGGGCATGGTGTGGGACTCAGGAAGGGCGCATGTCCACAGAGGTCCTGTCTGGACTGGCAAGGAGTCATCTCATCTAAACAAAGCCCTTAGTCAGCCCTACAGAACCCCTCCCGATGCCTTCTGAGGGCTCGGTCAGTGGCATCGAGGCCTCTCCCTGACTAGTAACATCCTGCTACTTCCAGAGCACTGTGTCCTGCTGGGGCGAACCCACCTCTTGCTCAGGTCCTAAAGTGTTGCTAGATGAGGCTACCAAGTTATGACGCCCCATTCTAACTGTACCTCTGATTGTTTGAGCAGTTTATTGGGGGGAGCCTGTGATGACCCTACAGCCTAAACAGCTTCCTACAATTCAAAATTCTTAGACCATGAGCTTCTTTAAGGAAACAGGACAGATAAAGATCTGTTTATCCTGGAATATTGTTAGATATCATGCTGCAACCTCAACTTGGCCAAAACCAGACTTGCAGGAAGTTTGCAGAATCTGCTCATAAACAGGCTCTAAAGCTTTGGGCTGTGCCTGACAAGCACATAGGTCTGCCACACACTCACCCGGCCCCATTCCTGGCCCCTGGGTCCCCAGGACACCCCTGCTCATCTCTATCTTGAGAGGTCACATTAAGCAACGGAAGTCAACAAGAATTACTGAGCAAAGCGACCCAATCCTCTCAGATCAGCAGGATCAGGGGTCAGGGGCTGCTACAGGGCCAGCGCCAAAGAGTAGTTTCAGTCTGGAGAAAGTATCACCTAAGACTGTGGGCTCCGGTCCCTTGGGTGTACTACATGGGTTCCTACGGCTACTTCTTTGTAAGTGAGGTGCACAGCCACCAAGGTCTGCTGGGATACCCTGGCAGGAAACCCCAACACTACTTCTGGAGCTGCCAATCAGCTGGCACCGGGGCACTCTGATCTTGAGCTCCTGATGAAGCCTGGGGCATCTGAGAGTGGAGAGGGACAGAAGCTGCATGTGGGTCCTTGTGAGCCCATGGCCATGCTCAGGTCTGGAGGGTGGGTGCACGCTTGCTATGTGAGCTTGGACAGGTGCCTCTGTCTCTCGGGTACAGAGTCCACTATACAGAGCAGATTCTAGCTCAAGAGGCCAGGTCCCAGCCCAGGTTCAGGGTGTTTGCCAAACGGAACGGCCTCAGAGCATCCAGCTCAACTCTGGAGAAACTGAGGTCAGAGAAGTTGCTGGAAAGCTTCTGGAACCTCTGCTGGTAAACAGGAAACTTGGGAAAGGCGTGGTGGGGAGGGAAGGTGACAATCTCACATGCAGTGACAGCCCTCATCCCCCTGACAGACTGAAGCCTTGATCAAGGTCCAGGAAGAGCCACCCATGAAGGGACTGCACTGAGGGCCACCGGGGTTTTCCACATGGCCTGGTTTTCCCTCCAAGGAGGCTCAGGTCTGCACATGGGGCTGGGTGGGGTGGGTACTGCTCCAGAAAGCACTGCTGGTGCTGCGACAAGATGGTGCTGGCACACTGGCAGGCTGGGGCTCTGGGACAGATCCTTAGGCCCAAGGAACATGGCCTTGATCCCCAGTTCCCAAGACTGGGCCGGGGCGCCCCCTTCCTCTAGGATATTAGTGAACATCCCCAAACTATTCCTTCCTTAGGAGGTAAACATAGGCAGGCCTGGCCCCAAGGAACCACTCTTAGCTTTGCTGGGCCCAGCTCTAGGCCAGGAGGGACAATAGGGCCAAGTGGCCTGAGGAGTCAGGACTCACCGCCTCAGCCAGACTTCCCCGGAGAATGGAATAGCCCCTCCCTTCAAGCAGCCTCCCCAGGGAGCACCCCAACTCTACCACTGTCCACCTGCTAGGTGCCGTCTCATCACAGAGACGAGCTGCACCGAGGTGGGAACAGAATCCAAGGAGCACAGGAAAGCAGTACTGCAGCCCCCTACACTGGGCCTTGAGGACAGCTCCTCAGAGTCTCTGCCTGGCTCATGGTCTGGCCATGTCCTCTGACTCAGCATTTATGCCCAGAGAGGTTACCCAGAAGGAAGGAAGCTTCCTCCACAGGAATGGCCCATGTGTCAGCCCACGAGGTGAAACGATGACCCTGAGGCTCGTGCGGCGACCTGGAGAGGCGCCAGTGCTGGGATGACCTTGGTGGACCAAGAGATTCTTTGGGACGGTGACTTTCTAGTGGGATGACAGGTGAGCCCTTTCCATGACCTAGAAAGAGAGGACAAGTCCAAGGTCATTGGACATCATAGGCTCTCTTTGCTTAAAGAAAATTTAGGCACTCAATGTGTCCAGCTAAAGGAGGTATTTGGCAGTGGCTTACATTGCACGGACTGATTCCACATTGCATGTTTAGCCAAGGTGCTAACAATTAGCTTACAGAACATTTGTGGTGCGCAAGAGTCAAGGTGTCTCTTTCAGTGGACAGCAGAAGTCTATCTGCTCCTCCCTGGCAGGCAGGACAGATCTCACCATGGAGGGCACAGTGCTGCCCCGGCATCCTCACGCTTCATATGCCCCGTGCATGGTCCCGGACGGGGTGGCTACCAGGCTACCAGCCTAGCCTGTGCCATATAGGCCAAGCAGGCAGCAATGGTCCTAGAAACCAGGTGTGCCGTGTTCCTGAGCCCTTACTCCTTTGGCTCCGGGCTGCCTGCACATTAGTGCTTGGTAATCCAGCTCTGCACAATTAATGTGGACAGCAGGGGCTTCAGGGACCAAGCGTACACTACACCATCCTGGGCCTCTGGGCAAGCTCCCGCTGTGTGCTCAGGGCTCATGGCTGGCCATTCTAGACCCAGCGGCTCCAGCCCTGCACCCTCCCACATTTCACACACATAAGAAATCTGGCACTTATTCTTCTCCCTGGCCTCAGCTTTCTTATCTGTGAAGTGGGGTGTGGCAGGAATAGAGTGGCCATAACCCAGACCAGTTCTCCGTGACCTGTGGCTCAGGTAGAGAAAGTAGTCGGTAACTGATGCAGCCGAGAGGGTCCGGTGCTGGCCACTCAGTGGCATGCAGGCCTGCAGGGAGGTGCTGGGCCCAGGCAGAGGCATCTGGCCAGCTGTAGGTGCTGGAAGCTCCCCGCCCTCTCGGGGCCTTCCTCCGGGGAACTTCCTCAGGACCACACAGGAGGTGAGCCAGACAAAGTCCTGGGGCCTGACCCCACAGAAGCCCCCTCTCTGGGCACAGGCCTTGCCCTCACCAACGGCTGACCAATTTCCCTCCTGTGAGGAGACTTAGCCCCACTGCCAGGAAAGCTGCATCTTCACAGTTATTTTTCATTGTGGTTGGAGATAGGTGCAGTGAAACAGTTGCGCGTTGCTGCGGCTGATGTTATCACTAGCCCAGACTGCTCCTTCAACCGAGAGATGATTAATTAAAAACCTTTCTCCTTTGTTTTCTCTCTGTCTCTTAACTTCAAGGGAAGATGTACACAAACTCCCCAGGCCCACCAGGATCTCAGCATCTCTTTCCAGAGCCTGCCGCTCCTCTGGGGATGCGGAGAGGCCTTTTTAAAAGAAATCGTTTGATTTTTATTGTTATTATACAATAAAGTACACAAATCGTCAGTGCACAGTTCAGAGAATTTTCATAAATGTTCACACCCACTGAAACGGTACCCAGAGATGGACCTTCTTCGGCATCCCAAACACTTCCTTGGGTGCCCCCGCTCCAAGGATAGCCCCTGTTGGGTCTCTATCGCCACACGTTAGCTTTTCCTGATTGTGAACTTTGTTTAAGCGAGATCATATATCAGGCTGTCTTTTATGCGTGACGTCTTTCACTGAACATTGTGTCCATGCAGTTTTTCCTGGTTGTCCCATGTGTGATAGTTGTCTCTTTTTCCACTGCAGTGCAGTATTCCGTTGTATGAATACTCCACAATTTATTTCCTCCTACTACTGCTGATGGAAAGTAGTTAGGCTGTTTCTACTCTTTGGCTAATATTAATAAAGTTGTTTTGCTCATGTTTTGGTCAGTAATGTTTGCATTTCTTTTGGAACAGCTAAGCATGGTAAGGAACTGCTGGGTCATGGGACATACATATTTTCGCCTTAATAGGCACTGCCAAACAACTTTCCAAGGAAGACGCTTACAGTCAACACTGCTGTTGTTGTGAGCTCCCTGCCTTGTATAGACATTGCAGACACCGGGCCTCTTTCCTCCCTTCACATGATTTGAGCCTGCTTCCCAAATGCGCTCATCAGTATTAGAAATTCTTCTCTATGCTCTTCACTCTTGCCCAATGCTCAGCATTCCAACAAACCAATTGTTGGGAAACAAAACCCAGATCCAGCTGAGTCCTGGGAGGAGATGAGAGTCTGCATGCGGGGCCATGGGGCCTCCCTTGGGCAGCTGGGCCTGCAGGCTACAGTACAGTGTGACACCAGTAGCAGGAGAAATCAGCCAGCTTCTCACTCACGGGTCTCCCACTAGGTCATGGCTGTGGAGGGGCTGCCTCCGCGTCCAGCATCTCCTTCTGGGAGACGGCTTGAAGGGCTTTTTGAAGGGCCCTCTGACTACAGCGCCACCTTTGTCTACAAGACCTGGGCTCCAATGCTAATGGAGACCTGGAAGAAAGTGATGTGCTACTGTCCTATGTGGAAAGATCAAGTTGGCACAGCCCCAGGCACTGTCCTGGATTTCTCTCAGCCAGTCCCTTGTCCTATTCTGGTGCATTCTCTTTCCCATCCCTTTCAAATCTGTGCCCTCCTCTCCATCCTTCTGGCCTTGCTCCAACCCACCTGAGATGTGCAGATGACCACTTCGACATTCCACAGGCCCCCGCCTCTGCACAGCTCGCCACTCCCCTCCCCACAGCAGCCACCCATCCATTCATTCCACAAGTGTTTGCTCAGTGCCTATGGAGAGTCAGGGATTGCGCCAGGCGCTGTGGAAATGCCAGCTCTTGAGGTGCTACCACTTTAGGGGATTACTCTGGTTCCTGGCTCAAGATGAGCTCCCAGCCTGTGTCCCAGTCTAACACTCTGCCCTCCTGCTCCAGCCCCTGGAGACACCCTCAGCCTCACTGCTCACCACCCCCACTGCTTTACGTCAGCCCTGGGCTCCAGGGATGCAAATCAGTCACAGCTCCCTTAGTGCCCTCTGATTCCTCCTCCCTTCCCCGACACACCAGGAATGCCAGTTGACATCTTTCCCTAAGCGTGATTTGAGCAGACCACCATCCAATGGAGGTGGGAAGGTCCTCCACTGGACACCTTCTTCCTCAATGCCGACTCTGGGGTTTGTGTGCCCACCCCCTGGCCACACGTGTGCACTGTCGCCTGCTCTTCAGGCACAGTGAATCTCAACTCCAACTATGGCTCTGTCCTCAGGTCTGGAAAAGACCCCTTACTGCATACGTGACAATGGCTGTGTTCCAGGGTCTGATGAAAGTGAGCCTCTTTCCCCTTCTGATTAAAAGAAATTCTCAGAGATTTTACAGAAGTCAGCATAGAAAAGCAACATGATTCTTCCAGAGTTTAGAAATGCTCTTAGGACACTGGTGTGGGCAAAGACTTTATGAACAAAACCCAAAATGCACAGGCACAACCACAAAGAATTGACAACTGGGATCTCATCTTATTAAAAAGCTTTTTCATAGCAAGAGAAACCACCAACAGAGTGAAGAACCCACAGAGTGGGGAAAAATTTTTGCCAGCTGTTCCCCAGGCAAAGGACTAATATCTAGAATATACAAAGAACTCAAAAGAAAGCAGATCCCCCAAATTTAAAGACCCAATCCAGAAATGGGCATCTGAGATAAATACATACTTCTCAGATGAAGAAATAGAAATGGCAAATAAATATATGAAAAAATGTTCAACACCATTGGTCATTTATGAAAAGAAAATTAAAACATCACTGAGATTCCATATCACCCCAGAAAGAATGGCTATTATGAAGAAATCAAGCAATAACCAATGCTGGAGGGGCTGTGGGGAAAAGGGAACCCTTCTCCACTGTTGGTGGGAGCGTAGACTGGCACAACCACTATGGAAATCAGTGTGGAGATTCCTCAAAAAACTAGGACTAGAAGTTCCATTCAACCCAGTTATTCTCCTTCTTGGTACTTTCCCGAAAGAATTCAAGCCATCATATCATAGTGATACATGCATACCCATGTTTATAGCAGAACAGTTTTTAATAGTCAAATCTTGGAAACAGTCCAGATGCCCATCAACTGGTGAGTGGATAAAGAAGATGTGTTTTTTTTTTTAAATACGTACAATGCAGTGCTATGCTGCCTTAAAGAAGGATAAGCTGGAGACATTTGTAGGTAAATGAATGCACCTTGAGACCATATGCTTAAGAGAAATAAATTGGACACACACATGTAAATACCACACTGTTTCTCTGGTGGGAGAAACCAAAAGTGTAAAAAAAAAAGGGGGGGGGTCAAAATATATAATATATAATATATAATATATAATATATAATATATAATAGGTATTGTGAAATAAGAAGAAAATGTTCAAATGGGGAGAAGAACCAGGGAGGGGAGGGGGAAAGGAGAGAAGGAAAAGGTAAAAAAAAAATGGAAACAAACTTTTGGGTCAAAGGGAGGGTAAGGGAATGGGGAAAAAAGAGACAAGTTATATCATGTACAGGTATAAATTCTCTGTGATTAATATAATCACTATATATACCTAAAATGTACCAATAAAATCTGATTGGAAAAAAGAAATACCCTTTGGGGCACAGACTAGCAGCAGCCATCACAGGTGCTCAGCACACAGCCAGGGATGTTGCTGTTGTTACCCTGATCAACAACAGCCTCGGAGAGGTGAGCCACGAGGACGCCCTCGGCCCCGTCAGGAGAGCCGGGAACTCAACACCAGCGCGGTTGCCTGCTCTTTCCCCACGTAACGGATCTGCGAACCATCTTAAAGGAAGCAGCAGGAGTCAGGGAGCCAGCTCTCTGGCAATGTGTCACACTTCCCCCAGCTCGAAGCTGGGGCAGCCCCAAGCTCTCCTAGTGGAGATCCTGGCTCTTACCCAGGCCTTTTCCTCCAGCCGGACTGGATAAGGGTGAGGTCATGTGCTGGGAGGGGACACCAGAAAGCAGAAATTGCTGCTGCGGCCACAGCGCTGAGGCTGAAATGACATAACAGTAGGCTACAGTCTCTCCTTTCCTCTCACATCCTAAGAGGCTCTCTTTGACTGACCTCTACAGCGCTTAGTTCTAAGACCTCTCTGTGGCAGTTCCTGTGGGTTTCCTTTATTTTTTTTAAAGATCCTCAGCTGAAACAGAAGCTCTGGCCTTCACCAGGACTAGGGATGGGGACAGGCTGTGAATCAGCCAGGACTGCCCCCAATCCAGTCTTACCAAGGAAGTACACAGCAACCAGTGTTGGGACCTGGGTAGAAATACAGTGGACCCTTGATTCACAAACTCAATTCGTACCAAGGGCTGGTTGTGACTCCAGTTGTTAACTGAAGGCTGAGGCTCCTCTACAGCCTTCACTCTGTCTCCTGTGCACAGGCAGATCTGTGTCTGTAGAGAGATATCTTCCTAGGATTTTTCAATTAGCCCTATACAGGAAAGGCTGTTGGGATGTCCCTTCCAGAACTCTCGAAGGATTAACTCTGTATCTGAGACCATCTGGAAGCACAAGAAGCCACCATTTGAGTCACAACTCAAGACTATGGTCGCAAGTTAAAACAAAAATTCCTGTTGTAACCCACATCATTTGTATGTCAGGCCGGGGGCAAATTGACGGTCCACTGTAAAAGGAAGTTACAGTCTCAGGCCACACCGTTGGCCATGGTCACACTAGAGTCCTGTGTCTATGGGGCCCATGGACACAGAGACACAGCTAGAGCTCTGTGGGCAAACAAAAACAGCCGTAGGCCTGGATCTCTCAGTTGCAAGGAGCCTTGGTGGTAGGAAGGAGCATCTTCCCTTAGAGTCTGCTTAGCGGAAGATTTGGGAGTCATGGGAAGGCGGGAGCACCCGTATTGTGGTCCATAACAGTGATAAGAAAAACCTGAGGCTGCCCTTCAGGAACAGAGAGACGGACAAACAGACAAGACAGGCTCAGCCAGAGCTTGGAAGGAATGTATGAAGAGACCATCTTGAGTCACTGGCAGCGACATACTGAAGGACCCAGAGACAGATGGACAGAGCTCCTGGTAGGAGTTGCAGAAGGCAGTCCTGTCTCTCTGATCTCAGCCCTGGACTCTGCATGGCCATGGACTTTCGAGGTTCTCCCCGTGGCCACTGGGGTCAGAGGCTTTGAGAAACTCTCAGAATCTCACTTTCCAGGGCTACAGTGCTCCCAGACCCATGAGTCCCTGTAAGGCTATGACTTTCACTGTCCCTGAGTCAGACTCCAAAATCAGTCTATTGTTTCTTCTCCTCTCCTTACCAGCCTTGTGGAGAAGGAAAAGGCTCCCTGCAAACCCTCCTAAGGGCTACCGACTCATAACACAGAGACAGTGGCCATGTTTGTCCCGGAAGAGGTGTGACCACTGGGAACCACTGTGAATCCGGACTCTGTGGAGACACTGTGCAGTGCACATGCAAGTAGAAGCCAGCCATTCCCATGGTTGTCAGAGGATGCTTAATTCCACTTGGCCAGCTTCTCTCTTTACCACCCATACCATGGGCTTCAAAGCCCAGAAACTTCTGAGGCTACAGAGTCCGGCAAGACCCCCAGAAGGGTGAGACTTTTGTATTCTGAGAGATCGGGTTGTCTGCCTTGGGCTGGGTTGCCTAGAAACTAGAGAGTGAGACAAAGATTAACATGCCAGACTGCTTATGAAAGAGAGTGCAGTGGGAGTGAACAGAGGGAGAACTTGGTTTGTAATAGGGTCACAACCAAAGTCTCAGCTGACCCAAGGGAGAGTTCTAGAACGATGATGGCCTTCAGAGTTTTCCTAAGTTGGGGTGAGAAGAACAAGTCTTTATGTCTTCATGTTGATCATTAACTGTATTAAGTTGGCCCTAGAAATAGTAGTGGCCTTAAGTGTGACAACTGCCTTTTGCCAAGGAGATTCCCAAAGATGGTTGATTAGGGCTGGGCATGTAGCTCAGTGGATAAGGGTTTGCCAGCATGCACAGACCGTGGGTTTAATCCCTGGCACTGAAAATACAAATACACGAAAACAAATAAAGAGGGCTGACTGCTGAAAGCTGTCTTCCAGCAGTAAGCCTTTGATTTCTGAATGGTGTTCTGGGCAATGCATGACAGCATTTACCACAGTCTACCCCTTGAGCTGCTGGACCCACTTCCTCATGTAACCACTTCCGAAGAGTTCTGGGAGCAGCTTCTCTAGAATTTAAGTGCTGTACAGTCAACCACTGGCTAAATCCTGATTCATAACATTTCCAAATTGTCCTGGTATAAGACTCCCATCACCACCGGTTTCAGGCTACCTACCAGTAGTTTAAAAACAGGCTGGCAGAAATTTAGCAATGGGCTCTCCCCAGCAAGAAGCCAGCTCCAGTACATAAATGATTCCAGTGCAGGAAACTTAGAACAGGGATGGTAGTAAGAAGCTAGCACCCCTGCTGTTGCAACTGACCTCAGGGCTGCAATTAAGGTGCATCACCATCCCCTCTACTATCCATTCAGACTCCCCCTCACTCTCAGCACCCATGTTCATCCTGGTACCTTGTATGGCAGCATCTCTAAAGTGTCTGATTCCTGGCCAGAGGTCACTGCACTTCCCCATTTGCTGTCAAATAGAAGGAGGAAGTATCACAGAGACACCCAGGAAGATCACCTGGTTGGTAAAAACTCCCACTGTCCCGCTTTCTAATAACCAGGCTTATATACCCTTGTGAAAAGGGTAGTGACACCTTTTCTGTTGGTTCCTGGATAAAAGATAGCTGAGGTGCTCTGGGAGTAGTCTCTGCTTATAGTCAAATAGGGTGCTGTGGCCCAGAATGACTGAGAAACCAGGTCCTCTGAGCCCAAATTTGTAGGCATGGGAAGCACATATTTTCCAAATATCATTGCAGATGACTGCAAAAGAAGTCACCCTTGCTTCTACCTCTTAGGTCCACGATTTTGTATCTATTTGTGTACCTATTGGGACAGAACTCCAGATAAGGGTCTTTGATTATTTGTAGTGAGAACTGTGTCCTGGAGAAGAGCTCATTCTCCTGTATTTATTCTTGTAAAAAGCACTGACTGGCTTTCCCAGGGAATCAGAGGACCTAGGGAGTTAGCTAGCCACCAGGTGGCCTGTTGACCTCAGGGCATAGTATTATGTTGTATCTGCTCCTATCACGAGCCAAGGCCGATTACCCTCCATCAGCTTGTCCTGAGGGGTCATCCATACGCCCAGGGGTTTGCACTGAGGGAAAGGTTTTGATTCGATGGAAGCTGATAACATGGGGTTCTGGTTTCCTTCTTGGTGGCTCACTTGTGCCCTCCATTCCTGCTCAAGTTTGTTACAGATGTATTACTTCTAGCTCATGGTAAATTGTTGCTGGGCTTGCCTGAATTTACAGCTTCCAAAATCTTATCCCAGGTTGCTCTTGCTGGATGATTATTCCACCAGGCCCTTCAGGGCTATCAAGGGTCAGAAACATGACAGGAGCTATTTTTCAACATGTATATAAATCTCTGGTATAGATGGCAAGGCCTTGTTTCAAGACCCTATGTACAAAGTCGACTTCCCACAACTGACACTTTTAAAACCACAGAATCAGGTGACTCATGTGGCCCATATGGCAAGGCCACTTATACTGCAGCTCAGACTCACAGAGCCCTTTCCTGCCTGGGGATCCACTCAGAGATGGCAGGATTTTACACTACTGCCAAGAATACGAGTCAGGGTAACATTCCCAGGTGTGCAACAGCTTGTATCCCCAATCCTAGGGGACCCACCAGAGTTGTTTCCTTCTCCATGGAGGGATGAACGAGATGTGGTAATTTACTCTGTACTTCAAGAAGAAATTTCCTGACGTGCTCCAGCTCACTGAATCCCTAAAAACTTCACCGATGGGGCAGGCTCTGAATATTCACAGAGCTTATTTTCTGGAGCACGTGTGTCTTGCCAGGGCCAGCAACTGCATCTGGCTGACTAATGCTATTAGTAGAATAGACACGTGGGATGCTCTGAAGGGTGTCCAGAAGGTCTGGACCTCTTGGGACTATATTACGACAGAAGGCAGGAGACTTAACCTTGTCTAAACTGTTGTTTGTCCCAAATGAATGCAAATTATTTCTGAGAGGGGTAGAAACAAATAGATCAACAGCCATGGACCAATTTAATCTACTGTGCCAAAAGCACTGCAATGGTGGCAGCTGGAGCTACGATTTCTTAGTATCGGCCCACTGTCATCTCTGGGATCTACTGGGTTTCCTGGTAAATTAAACAAAAATCTGATGGACTTTCTTTAGGTCCTTAATGGTGGCAACAGTTCTGCTATTACCACTAGAACTTGATATTGTGTTTGATTTACTACTTTGGCTGAGATGGGGAGAAGTTTTGGAGGCTTCTACATGGCTTTCTTCACTGTAAAGCTTTTATTACACAGACCAATGACCCAATGTAGAGGTTGTGCTAATTATCAATTATATTTATCCAATTACACCCAGATGGTCTTCTGAGCACAGAATGTGGGCCACAAATCTATTCATTTCCTGGCCCGCATGTACTTTAACTAGAGTCTTGGTGC
>RJWT010029799.1:0-14830 GCA_004365215.1 Cuniculus paca | reverse complement strand
AGCAGTGTAAGTGCCTGCCAGACAAGCACGAGGTTGTGAGTTCGACCCCTGGTGTTGGGGGGTGGGGGATCAACCAATAGAATACACTAATCTCTAGCCCATCTAGCTAATAAAAAAGGTACAAATAGGCCGGGCGTGGTGGCTCATGTCTGTAATCCCAGCACTCGGGAGGCTGAGACAGGTGGATTGTTGTAAGTTCGAGACCAGCCTGGGCTACAAAGTGAGCTCAAGGTCAGCCTGAATGGCATAGTGAGACCCCGTCTCAAAAACAGGGCTGGGGATCTAGCTCAGCGGTCTAAGCGCCTGCCCGGCAAGCGCAAGGTCGTGAGTTCAATCCCCGGTGCCGCAAAAAAAAAGGTACAAATTACTAATATCAGAAATGAATTCTGGGTTTGCTGGGGGGGTGCAAAAACCCCCCCAAAAACAAACAACAACAAAACCAAAGATTAAAAAGAAGACATCACTACTGATTCCATGGACAGTAAAAGAAATAAAAGGAATATATGAACATTTCTATCCTCACAAATTGATAGTTATCCCTGAAAGACACAATTTGTCAAAACTTACATAAAGAAAAACAGATGTGCAAGTCTATAACTACTAGAGAAACTGAATCAATAACCTTTAAACAGAAAGCTCCACAATCTGATGGTTTCACTGGTGAATTCTATCACACATTCAAGCAAGGAATAATATCAATTCCTTAAAATCTCTACCAGACAATATAAGCGGAAGAAATACTTCATAACTAATTCCATGAAGATGGCAATGCCACACACCAAAATCAAAAACATTACAAGACTACAGCTCAGTAGCTCGCATGAATGTACGTACCTGCAAACATACTCAACAAAAATATTAGCAATCATACGTATTCCCACCCAAGTGAGCTTTATTCCAGTACACAAAGCTGATTTAACAGTCAAAAAATTAATTATGCAATCCATCACATCCATAGGCTAAAAAAATAAAAATCATGTAATCATATCAGTAGATGCAGAAAAGAACTGGGAGCAATCTTAACCCCACTCATGCCAAATGTTCTCTCCAAACAAACCAATTTAAAACAATGGGTTAAAGATCTGAATAGACATCCAATCAAAGATACACAGATGGTAAATAAACAAACAGATATGCAACATTATACATCATTAGAGAAAACGTAAATTAAAACAATTAACAATACAAATACACATATTAGAACAACTAAAATCCCAAATACTGACAGTACTGAGTGCTAGTGAGAAAGTGAAGCAACAGGAGTTTCTGCTTATTACTGTTGGGAATGAAAAATGATACATTCATTTTGGAAGAGTTTGATAGTTTCTTAAAATACCATAACCTTAACATAAAATCTAGCAAGCAACTATAAACCTAGGTGGTTGCCAAAATGTGCTGAAAATCATGTCTACACAAAACCCCACAAAGTTTACACCAGCTTAATTCATAATGACCAATATCTGGAATCAACCAGGATATCACCCAATTTATTAGAGGAGCAGACAAACAGTAGCAAAGGCATACAATGGGGATAAAAAATGACCCAGGCCCTGGGTTCAATCCCAAGTACAAAAACCAAACACACACACACACACACACACACACACACACACACACACACACAGTCCTCCCCCCAAAAAAACACTCACAACAGCTATAATACACAAAAATAAACCTTATATGCATATAGTTAAGTGAGAAGCACCAGCCTAAAAAAACCACAGGCTGTATGATTCCACTTATCTGACATTCTGGAAGCAAAATCTATAAACACTAAAAACGCAGTAGTTACCAAGATAGGAGTTGAGGGATGTGGGGAGAGGATTTTTGGGGGCAGTGAAAGTACTCTGTAAGTTACTGTAATTGCACACACATGATGTTTTTTGGTAAATCTCACACAGCTGTATGACATAACTGATGACATGGATCATATGAATTAATTTTTGCCTACTGAACCTGCCTTATGTGAATCTTAAGGTAAGCTATGTGTATTTAGTTAGTAATAATGTATCAATATTAATTCATAAATTGTAAAATGAACCACACTATTGCGAGGTATTACAGTGGAACTTGTATTCAAGGTAGATGGAGCAGATGGGAACTTTGTACTATCTGCTCAGTTCTCCTATGAACCTAAAACTGCTCTAAAATATAAGGTCTATTAATTTAAAAAAAGATATGCATGAATATTATCACTACTACTATGCAACTGGTAACTGGACAAGAAAGAAAAACACAAGGTAAAATGGAGGAGAACTGATCAATATAAAGGGAATTCAAATCATCTATGACAGCAACAAAAAACAAGAACAAAAGCTAGCAATAAACAATAAAATTAAAGGATTCCTGTGGAAAAAAATGCTAAAAGCTTTAACTGAAGATATAAAGACATAACTATGGGCAGAATGTTTTTTCTATAAAGGAAGACTCAATATTGGAAAAATGTTCACAGACAAACACTGAAAGCAACAGCAACTAAATTCCTACCATGTCTTTGTTGGGGATCTCTAGGAAACATTCTCAAAGAATAAATATGTGTGCAGGTACCAAGTTCGATTTATGTATCATTTTAATTTCAAAACCTAGGACAGTGCCTAGTACAAGGTAGATGCCCAAATAAATCACATGAAAACACTCTGCAAAAGTAGAAATCACCAGGAGCAAGTTGCCATGTCTAACATTAAGATGTATTTAAAGTGACAGGGTGGTAAGGATGAGACCAATGAGATAAATAATCCAGAAATAGACAAGCATATATTAGAATTCAGTGTATGACAAGGGTAGCCATTCAAATGTCCAAGGGAAAAACAAACTTGCCTATTAAGTTAGTAATACGTAAAATAAGCTAGATTTATACCTCATTTTACATATCAATCTTAATTGCAGACGTATTAAAAAATTAAAGTACTACAAGGTCCCAGAAGTTTATTTTTAGATCTACGGCCTGAGAATGTGTTTTTAACGTGACATTGATTTAAATTCTATTTAGTAAAATACAGTTTTAAAGTCTCAAAACAAGTGAGTTGGAAACTGGCTTGAATAGGCTTTCACTGGACAAAGATGGCAACATTCATTTATCAAGGATAAAATAACTGATATGGTGATGCATACCAGAAACCCCAGCTATTCAGGAGGCTGAAGGAGCAGGTTGAAAGTTTAAGGTCAGCCTGGGCACCTCAGTAAGACCCTCTCTCAAAGTAAAATTTTAAAAAGGTTTGGGATGTTGTTAAGCACCAGTACTGGGGGAGGGAGAGGAAGGATTGAAGTGCCTCAAATATATTCCAATTCCTTAGTTCATAATATTAGAAACAAAACAAACCTCATAGTCATCAGTCATCTTTGCAGAATATAAATGACTCATTACTATGAAAACTAGTAAATGAAGGCAATAAGCATCTATTTTACCTTTTTTGTAGGAATTATTTGTGTTTTTTTTTCCCCCGGCACTGGGAATTGAACTCATGACCTTGCACTTGCCAGGCACGCGCTTACACCACTGAGCTAAATCCCTGGCCCGTTGTAGGAATTATTTCTTGAGAAACCAGATATTTGCTAAAAATCGAACTTTTATATTTTACAACCTTTAGGAAAGAACATTCTAGGCAATGATTATCAGTGTTTGTTTACATCAATAAAAAAATTCAAGGAAATATATGTATGTCTTAGTGGAAGAACAAAATATCATTTCTAAAGTTG
Organism: Cuniculus paca; assembly: GCA_004365215.1. Classification (NCBI taxonomy): domain Eukaryota; kingdom Metazoa; phylum Chordata; class Mammalia; order Rodentia; family Cuniculidae; genus Cuniculus; species Cuniculus paca. The sequence continues at coordinate 11,134 of RJWT010029799.1, read as the reverse complement.
TTTTCTCAAAATCAAACAAACTGATCAATAATCCAAGTCAAACTAATGTACATAAAATACAGTCAGAATAACATGCTAAACAGTATCAGGAAAAATCTAGAATGTGATGCTTTATAGGACAAATTACTTGGCTTTTCCAACAAAAATTGTGAAAAAAAAAGAGAGATAGAGGGGGCATTCTACAGATTAAAAGGGACTTACTAACAGTTGGCAATATATGAAACTTGGATTACAAATGAAGGTCTAAATAAACAAAAGGTCACTGGGCAAATGTAAACATTGACTAGATATTTGAAGAATTCACAAATGTTGAAGTAATCAATGGTTTTCCACAGTCATGTAGTAGTGGTATGGTGATTACATTTAAGGAGTGGTATCCCTACTTATCATAGATACATGCTTAGAGACTAAACAGTTACTGATAAGTAATGATATAAAGGGGAGTAACTGTGAAGAGAGTTCATATTACACACATAGAAACAGAATTTGGAATATAAAAAGACTATACAAAGAACATTCCTATCATATGGGTTAAATGTATATTCAGAAGTTACATTTAATTCTGTATTCTGTAGCTCTTGCATATAATCAGCTAATTCAATTTTCAATATTAAGCATTTTACAATAATTTATCAGGGAAAATATTTTTATCTCTAAATCTAATCTAAAGTTTTTTTTTTTTTAGCCATTTTGAGACAGGGTCTCACTATGCCGTTCAGGCTGGCCTAGAGCTCACTTTGTAGCCCAGGCTGGTCTTGAACTTGCAATGATCCTCCAGCCTCAGCCTCCCGAGTGCTGGGTTTACAGGTGTGCACCACCATGCCTCGCTGGAAACAAAGTTTTTAATTAATATTTAAAAATATCAATGAAGAAATTTAAACTTTGTGGCCTAGTGGACAATGACTATGACTGTCTTTTCACTTACAACAGAAATTAAGTATGAAAAACCAAAAGTATCATTCTCTTCATGTCCATGTTCCATTAGTACCCTAAACCTAAACCTCTCAGTTTTCTAGCCATATCAGGTCCTTTCATAACCTTGCACTTGCTATTCTGACTGGAATTATGCTTTGCATGGCAAACTCCTATTCATTCTTTAAGATCCAACTCAGATGTGATGTCTATAGTGAAACTTTCCCAACCACTTGGAAGTTACATTAACTGCTCACTAGACTGGCAACAGCACTACGAAACTATCTTTTTATAGTACTTATTTGTGCTGCAATTTATTCTTCTGGGATGTGTAATCCTAAGGTTTGGGCATGATCTTTGGTTTTCTATCTCCTAGTACACACTCCATTAAAACGGTGTTTAAAAAATAGTTGCAGACTCAAACTGAGTTTATTAATGATTCTATACCTAAAAACTATGGCTTAAAAAATGGTAAGTTCTAAGAAGCCCTGTTCCATATCCCTTATTTAGAAAAGATCAAGAAAAGATATAATCATCAAATTATGTAACACCAATCCTGTTCAGACAAGAAACTGGGCTGTACATTTATTCATCCAGAATAAATTTATTCGTCCAGTCTGTACACTCATTTGTCCAGAATTTTTCTTGGTGTACTTAAAATTAAAGTACATTTAGATGTATTTCATTTAAAGTGATCTCTCTTTCAGTGTTTTTCTACAGTCAATCAACAGTTTTAGCAGAGTACTCCATCAGGTGTAGTACTATTTGCCACTGGAAAATAAAACACAATTTCTAAACAAATGGAAAGAGTAAATTGACACCAGTGAAGAAAGTTTCAAATTCACTTACAACATGCAGTGAGGGGGAAAAAACAAACAAACAAACAAACAGTTGAGGTAACTCAGTGCTAGTGCACTTCCCTAGCATGCATCGGGCCTGAGGACAAGGAGGGAGGTGATTGATTTACATGAATCAAAGAAATCATAGATGACCTAAAGAACTTTTTTTGGTTTGCTTTTTTGAGACAGCGTCTCACTATGTAGCCCAGACTGGCCTGAACTCACAGCGATCCTCCTTCCTCATCCTATGCAGTGCTGGCATTACAGGTCTGTGCCAACATGCCCGGCTAAAGAATTTTGATAAATATATTTTACATTATAATTAAGTACACAAACATGTATTTTATACATATATAACTAAAAATAATAGTTATCCTTAGTAATATGACATAATCTATAGTTTACTCATTTTCCATTGGAAAGAAAAACAAAAAACCAGCGGTCAAGATTCATTAAGATTTCATGACCCCAGTACTGGGTTGATACTTGATGTTTGAGAACTATTGTTCTACAGACATGCTGTATACAATCAATCATATACTTAGGCTGAATGGATAGTTCACAATGCTAAAACCAATTTGTATATGAAGTTTACAATGAAACACAATCTATGATAAAATCATGAATTTATATTTAGTATAAATTTTAAAAGATGTGGAATTGAAATCTCTGATATCTAAGAAATGAAAAATAAGACAAGTATCTTGTCTTAGAGCGCTAAAACAACAACAAAAAATGAACCAGAGCAAAGGGACTATCTGAATACTGTTAATATTAAAGAAATTAGGATTTTATTTTAATCAACATTCCTCACCCCCTACCCCACCCCAACACCAGGGATCGAACTCACAACCTCATGCTTGCCAGGCAGGTGCTTAGACCACTGAGCTAAATCCCCAGCCCTTGAGTTTTTGAGACAGGGTCTCGCTACGCCATTCAGGCTGGCCTTGAGCTCACTTTGTAGCCCAGGCTGGTGTCAAACTCGCAACAATCCTCCTATCTCAACCTCCCGAGTGCTGGGATTACAGGTGTACACCACCAGGCCCGGCTTTAATCAACATTCTTAAGTCTTCTTTCAAGTCAAGAATGTTTTAAGAAGTTCAGTCTATCTGCTACTCACCTTAGTTGTTTGTTTGTTTGTTTTGCAATACTGGGAATCGAACTCTCAACCTCGCGCTTGCCAGGCAGGTGCTTAGGCCACTGAGCTAAATCCCCATCCCTTGTCTTTTTGAGACAGGGTCTCACTATGCCGTTCAGGCTGGCCTTGAGCTCACTTTGTAGCCCAGGCTGGTCTCAAACTCACAATGATCCTCCAGTCTCAGCTTCCCGAGTGCTGGCATTACAGGGGTGCGCCACCAGGCCCGGCTTCACCTTAGTTATTAAATGGTGATGTGCTATGGCTTTAAAAATAATTTTATAGGGGGCAAACATTACAAACACAAATTTAAAACAAGCCATTCTCCTTCTAACAGCTTATTATTTGTGAGGTTCTACTGTATAGTAATTTCACAACTGCCTCTAAATTCAATTCACTTCTAATAACTCACTTTGTCATAACTAAATATACAAATTCTTAAATGATTTTCTTCTATTAAAAACTAATGTTATACCATATCCTTTAATGAACTGCCATTAAGCAATGAAATTCATTCAATCTAGCTTAAAGTTCCACTGAATCCACATAAATATAACTCCTAAACATTTTTATGATAAAAGAGATTTCAGAAGATAAATTTCATAAAACTGTAGATGACAGAAACTGAAATATGAAAGCACTCTAAAGCAAAGAACACTTTCGGAAAGCAAATAAAGCTGCCATTTACTTTTTACAAGACTGCCACAGACACATGAAGTTCTGGCCAGGTTTTCTCATTGGGTCTGCATGTTGACTGGATGCACTGAATGGAGCAGGCTGAGAACTGTTAGGCTGGCCCTGCACTTGTACAGCTGGTGAAGGTGGCATAGGAGTGTTCTGTGAAAAAGCACAAACACAGAGTTTGTGACATGATACTAAAAAACAGTAATTACTTTATCGTACAGTCTTACCAGTTTGATTACAACCGTCATTTCTAACATGAAATTTACATTCTGTAACCGCAAACTAATGATTATCTTTTTTAAAAGATGATTATTTTTACAAAAATATTTAGGAAGTATGAATCTTTTTGTTTAATATGGAACCACACAGGCAAGATGATACATGACTGTTACCATTACCAAATATACACATTCATCCCGGTATCTGTGGGGGACTGGTTCCAGAATCCCCATATTGTATCAGTGTCTGCAAGCTCAATCTCATAAAATGGCAGTGATAGCGTGGAATCTATGTGTAGCTTCTTGTATACCTGTCACCTTTACATTACTTATGATACTTAAAAAACAATGTTAACCCTATGTAAATAGTTATTATACTGTACTGTATAGGGGACAATGACAAGAAAAAAGTACATTATTTAGTACAGATGAATCTCTTTCTCAATACTTTCGATCCAAGGTTGATTAAATCCATGGAGATGGAGCCCAGACATGGAGGGCAGACTGCAATATTCAAATTAGTATTTTTAGACAGAAGCAACCCAATTATATATTAAATAAAAAAATATACTTAAAACATAGCCAGTTGATTTACTTACGTCTGTTCTTCACAAGAACAGATCAACTGCAAGTTATTACTTCTTTGAATAGTACTTCCATTTAGCTTTTGTAAAGAATATGAAACAATATACAGTAAAAAGCAAAGAAAACCTCAGATGACAGTTGACAAAACCATGGAATATCATAAATATTAGCTAATTTGCAGCAAAATGGTTAACAATTTTAGTCTTTGAAGTTGTTCAATTGTAGTTTTTGATGGCTATTAGTGAAGTGATTCTAATTGTAGGCGAAATATCTTTAAAATATAATATTAGCTTTTTTCTTCTGTATATCCTTTTCTTTCTGCAAAACACTAACAAGTTAAATTTAATATAGCTTATAGTAGTTTTAGGCAACACATTTTCTTAAAAATACCACAAAGGGAAAAAAATACTCAATTTCTTCTAGAAACGGTAACATACAATTTTGAAGCACTGTTTCAAGACAATAAAATTTTGGGAAATATTGCATATATTTGGCCATTTATAAGATGCTGACAATCTCAGAATGAAAACAATAATTAAAAAAGACAAAACAGGCAAGTTTAATTAAATAAATGAGGGCTGGGGATTTAGCTCAGTGGCCTAAGCACCTGCCTGGCAAGTGCGAGGTTGAGGTTGTGAGTTTGATCCCCGGTGCCGCAAAAAAAAAAAAAAATTATACAAATGAAAGAAAGAGGAGAACAAAATGCTGAAAGAAAAACATCAGAAACTGTAAGATCTTTTGAGTTCTAAGCAGTGTGAAAACTCTAATTTGAGGATGTTATTGATGTTCTTTTTTTTTGATACTGGGAATTGAACTCAGGACCTTGTGCCTGCCAAGTAGGCACTGTGCCACTGAACTACATACCTGGCTTTGACGTTGTTTCTAAAATAGGTTTTTACCCTTAAATTTTACAATGGTTAGTGAGGAAAATATGTGTATGTATGAAAAACATTGTAAGATTATACAAACATCATGGTTAATTTGACAACTATTTCAAGCTACCTTTTAACTAGTTATGTGACCTGGGCAACCAAATTACCTTCTCAGTTTTCTCATCAAATGACGCACCAGTAATAAAAGTGAACTAATGAGATGATGAGAAAACTAAAAAAGCTATACATGTAGTTTTTAGATTATGTGGTTTATTTAGGCTCTAGATTATCAATTAATGACAACTATTGCTAGTATTATAATAATAGAGAAGTTCAGAAAGGAAACCAGATTTTGAAGGAGGTCAGATGATTATGAATTCAATTTGAGGAAAATGAGATGAACCAAAAACAACAACAACAACAAAAAAAAAAAAAACGAAAAAATCTCCATCAATAGAAATCAATACTAGAAACAGATCTGACAATCTATGTGTATTATTAAAGCTATAAAATTGGTGATGGCAAGAAAGCAGACAGAAGAAAAAAAGAGGGTCAAAGAAAAAAGGAAGAAAAAGGGAAAGGGGCATACTAGAATACTTACTAAAAACAAACAAAAATAAAGTAGTTAAAACTTAACAAGAAAATACTGCATTAAAAATCTAGGAGATTCTAATTATTGGAAGTAACAAAGATCATCAGTTTTGCTCAAACATAAATCTGAAGAGACGTTATTAAAATGCCACAATTTCTCCCACCCAGTATGTATTGGGGATTGAACCCAGGGCTCAGTGGTGCACCGCATGCTTATCATGTGTGAGGTCCTGGGTTCAACCACTAATACTGCACAAAAGAAGAAAGAAAAGAACTACTTTTGATAGAGATAATTTGATATTGTAGTTTTATGTATGTATTCAAAACTCTGTAGCTGTTACAAGCATTTATATACAATGAAATGAAACAATGTTTGTGATTTGCTTGAAAGTACTCCAAGGAAAAAAAAAATAAAAAGGTGGTGGTAGGGAACAGATTAAACAAGAATAGGAAAATATTGGTAATTTTTAAAGCTAAGTGACAGACACACTGGAAGTTTAGTTGCTCTATTTTATAGTACTACATAGTTTTCAAAGTACCGATTAAATTAATCATGTTTTAAGAATTGTATCTTTTGCATGAGAATGCAAAATAATTTCTTGTAAGTTGTAAAAGTTTATTTTCTCTGAACATTATCATTTACTGCGAATTGGCAGAGTATTAGTCATAACCATAACTTGAACATAAACACAAAAGTAGGTTACGCAAGTGTTCTGAATGATCAGCTGTTGAAGAATATTCTATATCACTCCTCTATTCTAATTAGGGAGAACTAGCTAATGCTTCGTATTAGATTTTGCAATCAAAGTGGAAAAGGTGCAACTTCAATGAGAGACCAGAAACATAAAATTATATAAAGAATACGAAACTATCCTATGACTTCTTGTGTAGTATAAAATTGTTAGTGAATATAGCAACTTTACACTTGGAAAAAATATTGCTCTTTTTGTTAAATTATAATCTTGTCTTTTCATATTTCAAAAGTAAATTAGCGCTAAATTTTAGGCAACACAGATAATACTTTGATTTCATACTTTTAAATCTTTACTTTCTTTTTATTAAGACTACAATTTCAGTCCGTGTCAGAAATGCCACACAGCTATAACTTATTATCCTCAAAATAAAATTCTTAGCAATAATGAAATACAGTGCTCCAGTTCAGCTGCACAGTTTGAAAGCCACCTACTGAGTGGAGCAGCCGAGGTAAGTAGGATGGTGACTAAATCAGACACCATGACACCTAAAGCCAAACTGAAGTAAGTCGTAAAGTGCATTCCTAAGAAGTGAGAAGAAAGGAAAGATACCTTCAAAACCTTGAAGGGAACAAGAATTAGATTTATTCTAAATGTGATGTACAAAGAGATTACATTTAGTCTAAATGTACACCTTTATAGAATAGAACTGATACAGTAACAGGAATCACTGAAAAAAAGTATTTTTTTTAAGGGTTTGGGCAAGTCATTTCAACTCTTAAAAGTTACTTGTTTTCTTAAAAAACTACAGGTTGAGCATCACTAACCGAAAAATCTGTATGCAATTTGAAATGTTCCGAACTCTGAAACTTTTCTAGTGCAAACATAGTATCACGAGTACACAATTCCACACTGTGAGACTTTATTTCATTAATAAAATTCTTTAAAATATTGTACAAAATCACCTGTGGGCTACATGTGCATGAAAAATAAATGTTTATACTTGGATCCTATTCCCAATATGTCTGATTATGTCTATGTAAATATTACATTCTGGGAAAAGTTCAAAATTTCAGTAACTTCTGGGTCCCAGCATTTCTGATAAGAGATAAATCTACCATGTTTTTCTTAGTAAGTATAAATCTAGATATACACCAAACTTGTTTTGTAAGAACAAATAGAAAAAGAAAAAAGTTATGTTCAGTGGTAACACTTTTCATAGATTATACAATGCGCTGCTCTACAAATCTGAGCAAGAAACTTAAACACTGAAATGATATTGAGACTTGCTAAAATACTCATACGGTAATGATTAAATGCTGCCCCCTTGAGGTTACAGATCTGTTTTCTAATGGGCTGAATAAATTTCTCAAGCTTATTATCAAAAAAAGAAAGATACCAATATTCAGTATTATATGGAACCACATCAGGAATAGTTCCTATGTGACAAACAGGAAGTAAGGCAAGGCATATACAAAATACCTTAGGCAGGCACACCCTTAAGTAAACTATTTTTACATGCAAGATTCTGACAAGTTATCAGATCATGAGATTATCAGATACAGTGGACCCTCGAGTTATGACCACTTGGCATACAAACAACTTGGGTTATGACTGAAATTTTAGTTTTAACTTATGACCAGTGTCTTATGACCTGAATGCCAGCCAATTGTGCTTCCAGAAGGTCTCAGATACAGATTTAACCCTTAAAGAGTTCTGGAAAGAACATTCTAACACCTTTTTGTGTATGAAGTTAATTGAGAAATGCTAGGCCAATGTCTAAGGACACTGAGATCTGCTGTATACAGGAAAGAGACTTAGAAGGCTATGTAGAGGAACTTGAGCCTTAGTTGACAACCTGAGTTACAATCAGGCCTTGGGAACGAACTGAGTTCAAGAGTCAAAGGTCCACTGTGTAAGTATGTTCATAATGTGTTTTTCAGGATGCTAAAAAAGTCTTTAGGTAACTATAAGTCTTTCACTTTTTATGTTTTTTAGTAAAAGATGTGGTGGAAAAATACAGTGAATGTTTAAAGAAACCTTTATTACAGTAAAAGACACTGTCAAAAATACCCTTCAAAATACTCCCCTTCACTCTGAACACTTGATCTATCATTCTTGCTGTTCTCAGTAACAGTTCTGGAAGAACCTCTTTCAGGAGTGTCTTTAGTTGTGTTGTTGTGGCTGCCCCAACATCGTGAGTTGATTCAAATCTTGACCTTTCATGGTCATTCTGACTTTGGGAAGAGTCAGAAGTTGCATGGTGCCGTATCTGGTGAATAAAGTGAATGAGGACACACTATGTTTTCACTAGCCTGCCTTTCCTTTGGATGGCACTTGGCACCAGCATTCACTGTATTTTTGATCATATCTTATTAACACATAAAAGAGGACTTCTAGAACTGCTTCAGAAAGTGGCAAGAACAATGAGAAAAATGTGTTCAAAGCAAGGTTGAGTATTTTGAGGGGGATAATGGCAGTATGTCTTTTATTATATTATTTTAAAATTTAAACATTCACCATATATGTTGATCAAACATTGCATGTCAGTCTAGTTTTTTGACACCAGGTATAAATTCATGAATAGTGGATGAGGATGGGGCATCTGGAAATGGTATCCTGTAAGTCGCACTTGAAGTTGCAAATAGATTTAAAATAAGCAGCCCCAAATAAGGAAATTTACCTTGAAGCAGATTAAAAAAAAGTGGGGGTTGAGTGAGTAGAGTCTCGGTATACAGTTTAGGCTGAACCTGAACTCACTATGTAGCCCAGGATGGCCTCAAACTAGCAGTCTTGTCTCAGCCTCTTGAGTGCTGGGTTTAAAGACATGTACCACCATGCCTGGATTTACTTTGTATGTATATAAAATGCCCACTTAAATAATATTTAAATACACAGTGTATAGCTGCACCATTTATTTGCATATATATTATTCTTTTACTTGTTGCTATTTTTTTCTATAATGAAAGTTGATTAGCAGAGGCAAGTAGGGATAAAATCAGTAAGAAAATAGGAAACAATGGTACTAGGAAGGATTACATCTTAGCTTTTCTCTTGAGGGAAAAGCTTTCCCTACAGCTTTCTAGTCCTAAGCATTCTGCAAGTCTAGCAGTCCCTTCCTGAGAACTAGTTGCTTCCTTAATATCCCTAGAATCCCTTGAAATGGTGGGAATAACATGTTTGGTTGAAAATCATATTTGAAATCCTCTATTTCAGATTTCTTTAACCCACCAATTCAAAATGTGAATAAAATGCTGTCAAACCAAAGTCTAAAATACAAATAAGAGTATGTAAAGAAACTTAAAAAGAATCTGGGTGACAATGGAAATGACTTTTCAATGGCCTTTCAAAAATTTTTTTATTATACTGTCTTGAACAGTTGATTTGACTCTTCCATATATCTAGTCCTCAAGTATTATTAATCTTATATATGGGTCTGAAATATGCTTGCCTCATTGACAAGTGCCTATGAGGTAGGTATCATACTAAGTGATAAACATAAAGATCCTGGTGTTTTATTTTCATTTTCACAGATACCATTTATGTTACACCTTTTCCCTTGCAAAGTTTTTAATTTCTACATGCCAACCAAATAGCAATTTTCCAAAGAATATATTTTTTTTCACTTGTGGTGCTGGGAATGAACACAGGGCCTTATGCTTATGCTAACCTCAGCCAAGAATGTAGCTAGTTTTTTGTTGTTGTTGCTGTTACTGGGAATCGAACTCAGGGTCTCATGCTTGCCAGGCAGATTGTAGCTATTTAAGTAATTACATACCTGGAAAAACCGCACAAGCTTAAGATAAGATTTTTCATGTTAGAAATAAAATATACTCATTTTAATGGCCTATACAGTACTAATGTGCTAAGTAGTTTTAGTACAAAATGATCATTTAGTAGTTGTAACCTCCCATAACACAATACTTTAATAATCAAAGTGAGATAAAAAGGGCTTCCTAAAATTTTACAAAAAAATCTTTTCGTCTAGTGGTAAAAAGAAAGGTTAATGAATTATGAGCATCAATTTTGGTTTCAAATATACCCAAATTTCAGTCCTGGTAACAACCTCATCAATTGGTAACCTTAGGTGAGTTATTTAACATCTTCATTTCTCACCTCTAAAATGATGATAACAATTCTTACCTAACAGGACTATTGTGAGGATTAAATGAAAGGTCACTAGCATAGGTCCCAATCTTATTATGAAGGTTAATGAGACACTTCCATGTAAATAGAGTTTTTCTCTATTTTGGTTTGGTCTATTATAACTAGAGATTTAGGAAAAAAACAGAAGCACACAATCAGCAGGAACTAAAAAATTAAATATAAGAAAAATACAAAAAATGATTTATTGAATGTCTACTATATATTCAACATTCCACTATTTGAGCGAAAAATATCTTGTGAATACTACATAAAAATGACTTAGTATATTTTACCAATCATGTATTATTGCTATGCATCTACTAGCTATTGTCCACTTTAGTCATTAGATCTAGGCAATACAAACATATAAATTAAAATCCCATTATGCCCAGAGCAGCACAGCCCAATTTTATCCAAACACATAAAGAAAGATACATATTTGGTCTGGTCTAGAGCAAGG
>RJWT010029798.1:0-14825 GCA_004365215.1 Cuniculus paca | reverse complement strand
ATCGGTGGTGGGGGACACCAACCTGGCCCGTGGGCTCTAGGGCCTTCTGCAGGGCCTCCAGCTTGGATGGGGCCACCCTGGCATGCAGGTGGAGCAGCAGCCGCAGCACGTGCCGGTGTACATTCTCCTTCCTGGAAAAGGCCACCTTGGGCTGGGGCTGCAGTACCCACCCTGCCTCCTCCAGGCCCCGTCCACCTGCAGGGAGGACACCTACAGGCTCCTCCCACTGCCTAGGAGATGGGACCCGGCCCCTCACACCCCTCCCAGCTTGGCCCTCAGTGCCCAGGCTGTGAGGTTGAGAAGGCTGGGCCAGCCAGCACCTGCAGCCCACCTGGGTGAGGCAGTGAGGAAGAAGCCTTCAAAGAGGCTGCTGCAGAAATCTTCCAGGGCAAACTCGTCAGCAAGCAGGGCCAGGCTCCCAGTGAGCAGGTGGAGGAAGATGTCACCGAAGGCCAGGTCGCCAAAGGTCTCCACTGCAACCACACAGTGGTCAGCCAGGCTGCCACGCACCCCACTAGTGGCCCAGAGGGCTCTCAGGTGTCTGAGATCAGTCCAGGGACTGGGGAGTGGGCAAGGTCCACAGTGGGATGGGGGCCTTGGACCCTTGGCAGAGCAAGATGGCCACAGCTGGGGTAGGCAGACAAGGGACCCCTGCCAGAGTACAGCCCAGCAGCTGCTGGGCCACAGAGAGAAGCCACAGGCACTGGGGAAATGCAGACCGCGTCTGGCGCAGCGCAAAGTCCTCTGAACACCAGGCAGACAGTTCCCAGGAACGAGGACAAAGGGCAGCTCCAGATCCTGGGCAGACAGGTGGGGGAGCCACAGTCACCAAGGCAGGTCTGCCAGGAGCACTGAGAACCTTGTGTGGCACCTGGTGTCACTTGCAGGAAGGGTAGGGCACAGAGGCCCCCACAGCTGCACCCACCCCCGCATAAGGGACTGGGACGATGGACACAGTTGCTGCTACTCGGAACACCCATGAGAATATCCTGAGGGCAGACGCTGCCGGCGCCACCTGACAGGTGGGACAGCTGGCCATTTCAGGGCACCAGGCCCCCGCAGAGCTACTGCCAACCATCTGAGTCTCAATCACCATGAACCCCAGATTCCTACAGCTGACTCCAAATTGCTCCAGACCAGGAGCCCAGCAGCAGGAAGCACAGCCCGCAAGTTCTGGTATGCCATCTCCACAGCGACGCTGCGGCCACCAGGGAGCCTTCAGCCTGATCCAAATGGGCCACAGCTAGCTGCTCAGGGACCATGGTCCATGGTGGGTCCTAGGAAGCCCCTTCCTCCACAGGGCGCCCGCTGAACTGTTCAGGGCCAAGGGTGGCAGGGTCAGGTTGCCAGGCCACACAGAGACCTGGGCCAGTGACACTCGGGGCCTCACCACAGAGTGCTCCCAGCTTTACATCTGCTCAGGGTGCCACAATCAGAAATTAAACAAAACTCAAAAAAATAAAAAGATCAAATAAATACAGTAAATCCCCACTTATGAACACTGGAGGTGTGAACTTTCAGATACAAACAGAATGGTGAACCCTCCCAGAGGGGAATGCATCAAGGGAGCAGTGTCTGCCAGGTACTGTCAGGGCTCTGCGGCCAGGGGCCCACTGTACAGTGCGAGCGTTCAGTACATCTGTGTGTTTGGGTTTTTTATGCTTTACTTTGTATACTTGTATCAAAGGTGTGTAAGACTCGCTTTGTCAGACTTATGAACAAATCCGACTTACGAACATTCTCCCAGCACAGAACCTGTTCATAAGTTGGGGACTTACTGTAAAGAAAATTCAGAGACTCTGTCCATTCTTACTAGAATCCACACAAACACAAAAACAAGCCCTTCCTGAACAGGACTGTGCCACCCCAGGGAGCCGAAGGTTTGGAGACACATGCCTGTCGAGGAAAGACAGTAAACACCAGAATGAATACAGAAAAAGCAAGGCAGCTGGGGATACAGCGCAGCAGCACAGCACCTGCCTGGCAAGTATCAGGTGGTGAGTTCAATTCCCGGTACCAAAAAAAAAAAAAGAAAAGAAAAAGCAAGGCAGCTCAAAGTCACTTCTAACCACACTTCTGGAATCCCAAAACACAAACAGGCCTAGGCCCCTAGAAGTCCCAATACCCCCAGAAGCCAGAGAGCACATGGAACCCACTCCGTGGGGCTGGCAGGAGCCAGCCTCCCAACACCCATCCCATCTGAGCCAGAAGACTCCTGATCCCCCAAGCCCAGGAGTCTGCGGCAGCTCCTTCCAGCAGCCAGGGCGAACCAAACCCAGCTGAGAACACAGTTGGAGGGTGGCCAACTACAAATTAATACCCACAGCGGGCTTCCTCCACATAGAGAGCTAGAAAACAACATGCTTGGCATAACATATGCAAAACTCAAACAGCCCAAGGGAGCAGAAGCCAGGGCCTGTCACTTGCTGACACAGATGCTCCGAAGCCACCACTCCCTGACAGGGCCCTTGGTACCCCTCCACTTCTTCCTGGCTTGACGTCACCACCCCGCAGCGCTCTCAGTCCTCCATGCACCGGACAGCCCACTGCTTCAGGTGGGCACCAGCACCTGCATGTGCCGCACACAGACCCAGAGCAACAGCTGTGCAGAAGCCAATCAGGCCCTTCCTCCTGTAACCTGCAGACCCAGGCCTCCCAGTGAACACAGCTGCGACGTTGGAGGCCAGGCCAGGACACCAGGGCTACACCACAATGGCACTCACCCAGCCCGGGCAGCAGGCGCAGCAGCGCATTCTTATTCCTCTGCTTGGTGATGTGTAGGACGTAGTACAGCCCTACCTCACAGGCCATGCGCTGCTCCTGCAGGAACCTGGGACAGGACAGGACACACGGTGTGGTCAGCCCTGCCCAGCAGTCTCCCGCTGCACCAACCCACACCCTCCCACAGCAGCTCCTGGGGCCCACTTGGTAAAGCTTTCAGGAAGTGTGCTAGGGTACGTGACTGGCGCTTTCTCCTCGGCCGGAAGCTTCTGGTCCACACTGAAGGTGTAGTCATCCACCACGAAGGACATGAGCATCGGCAGGAACTTGGTGATGAGCTCCACCTCCTGAGAAGGGAGGCCCCTGAGCCTGTGCCCACCTGCACAGGACCACCCCCTTGCACTTCCTCCAGACTCTCTAGCCTTCTGGGACCCCACATGGCACAATCACATGGCCAGCCCGTCCACCCGAGCGGGTGTTTTCCAAAAGGAGGCCTCCAGGGTGACAATGTGGGACCACAAGAGCCTGCCTTGCCACTCCCCTAAGAACAGAGTAGGGCAGCCCGCGTTTGGATCTGTACCATCTTTGGCTCCTTGAAGACCTGGCTGTCAATCAGGTCCCATGCCCCCTGGCCCAGAGCCAGCAGCCTGAGCAGCAGCAGGAGGTCAGGGCTGTCCTGTGGGGAAACAGAGGCCTCAACAGCTCGCTGAGGCTTGGCCATCACTGACCCTGTGCACCACGCAGCCGGGAATCCACTGCCCCAGTCGCGCCCCTACGTGCCCCCAGCCACGCCTGCACTCACTCTGGGCAGCATCTCCTGGCTGACCAGCTCCTGCAGGTGCCTGATGGTGCTCAGCGACAGCGTGTTAATGGCGAAAGGGTCACAAAGGATCATGGACAGGTCCCTGGAAGCAACAGCTCTCAGCATTAGCTGGGAAGCCTGGCTGTCTCATGCTGGTGCTGCACCCCACACGGCCAGCTGAAGGGACAGCTAAGCACTAGGCTGCCAGGCCTAAGGGAATGGACTCTGGAAGTGGCCTCTTCTACAGAGCACGCAGACGGGACTCCAGATGTCTGTCACCGAAAAGCTGAACACTCACAGTTGATCCTTAACTGACTCAATGATCTTTCAAGCCAGACTTAGGGAGTTAAGTATGCACACGGACAGGCTTTGGCACTAAAAAACTGGTCAAGATTCTGATAATGCTAGCTCAGAGCCCTGGCAGGGCTACACCCCATGGCACTGTATTCACACACCAGTTCGAGGACACCAGGAGCCAGGTTGGGGTCCCCAGACCACCCCTTAGCTCAGAGCAGGTCCCCAAAACTGCAGATACCAAGAAGCAGTGACTCCACATGCCACAGGCATAGGGTCCCCTTGCTACCAGACTCTCCCAGAGTACCCTGGAATGAGGGCCTTGAGGGCCAGGCTGACCCTCACCCCAGGACTTGCTCCTGCCCCTTCTTCACGCCATCAAGAAATCCCTGCAGCTCCCGGGCTCTCTTGCTGTCCACAAAACGCTCTCGAATGCAGGCATCCAGGCACCACGTGAACTGCAGGGAGAAGCAGGGTCAGGGCGAGGCCCAGGCCCTGGAAGATGGCCCTCTGTACTCACCTGCACTGCCAGCGCCCAGGGGCCCTGACAGCCGCAGGTCAGTGGGTGGCAGAGATAAACGCAGACAGAGGCCACCTCCCAGAGCCCCAGCCCAGCCCATACCCAGGACCCATAGGCCTCAGAGATGGCAGGAAGACGGCAGCACCCTGGGGGCCATGCTGGCCCAGGGGACCACCAGGCTGGGTCAGACCAAGACTACCATCTGCCTTGTTATTCGTCCACCACATACTGACAAGGGAACCCAGTGCCGCGCCCCCACCGGGGACCAAAGAACACAGCACAGGCAAAAGGCACCTCTGAGCCTTCGTGGCGGTGCAGGGTCTGCAGGAAGGAGGGGTGCCCTTCCTGGCACAAAAGCTGCAAGACCTGAGCAACAGACATGCAGAGGCCAATCAGGCCCTTCCTCCTGTACCCTGCAGACCCCGCTCAGCAGTGTTAGGAGGATGACCCGGTTCCTTGCAGCCCACCTAAAAGCGAGGCTCCGTGTGGGATGATCTGAACCACTGCCACCCGCTTCGCAGAGCACCGCAGTGCTCGTCAGCAGCTGAGGACAGGATAGCTGGAATGGTCCAGGGTGGCTATGGGGCCTGCACTGGCCAGGACAGAGGGAGGGCTGGGGACAGTGAGGGGGGCGGCAAGGCCGAGGGGCTCAGAGAACCTCCAGCAGGATAGACAGCTGCAAACAGCAGAGCTCGGCATGCACACCTTGTGGCAGGGGTCCACGGTGCAGATGTCACCCACGTCCAGGTCATGCAGGGACATGAGCAGCTCAGCCCGCAGTGTGCAGTAGTGCACGTTCCTGGTCCGCAGGAAGAGTGTGCGCAGGAACTGCAGTACCATGTCATACAGCTTCACGTTCTTCCCCACCATCTGTGTCAGCTTCTGTACCACCTGGGGGAAACGGCGCATGGAGCCTGACCCGAGCCACACAGCAGGGACAGGGATCTAGGCCCCTGCTGGCACTGCCTCCCTCCAGACAGCAGTCCCCTAGGCTTCTGTCCCTGCCATCTCCCCCAGGGCCACAGAGCACCAGTGGGGCTCCCACGTTCAGAGCACAAGCATCACCAGCCAGAGCTCCCCTACACTCACTGCAGGGCAGCACAGCCACCATATGAGGCTCAGGCCAGAGTCCGGCTAGCTGATAGGCACCTGCCACAGGGCCGAAGCCAACACCAGCTTCCCTGGCCACTAACTGGCCACAGCTATATGGCCTCAGGTCCTGGTGCGAGGGAATGCTTGGGGCAAGCCCAGGGTGGTGGGTGTCACAGGAAGCCCAAGGCACCAGGCTGCACTCAGGGCAGTGAAGTCACCAAGGGCTACCAAGTCCCTGGTCCAGTGGTCACCCTCAGGACCCCTGCATAGTCCCACCATGCTGATCTGCAGGCCCTGTCTAGGGACATTATAGATGACACCTGTGCCCATGGCCCACAGGGCTCCCAGTCACCCACACGGGAACTGGGCACCTCCAACGGTGACAGTGGTCAATCCAGACCACAGACCTGCTCACATTGCATGTGAACCAAAGGGACAGAACCCAAGGCCCACCCAGCTGCCCCCCACACGGGGACCATGGGCAGGTATTGGCCTGGCACCCCCTGCCACAGCACTGCAGTAAGATGGGGCACAGAGGGCAGTGTGAAGCTTCCAGACACAGAAAATCAGGCTGCAGACAAAGCCCAGGGCATCAGAGCCCCTCAGAGCTGTCTTCAGAAATGCACACCAGAGAACACCGAGAAAGCCCCTCAATGCGTGGCACTTCAAGGCTAAGTCCACCGACTGGCTGAAGTCTGAGCAAACTAAAGGGCAGGGGCATCTGAACTCTGAAAGTTTTTATCAGTTTCTGAGGGGCTGGGGTGTAGCTCAGCAGCAGAGCAGTTGCCCAGCACACCTGATGGCCTGGGTTCCATCCCCAGGCCCCCCCAAAACCAGAAAAACAACAACAAAAAGGATATTCCCCAACTGCACAGGGGTGAGACCTACAAACAGGAAGCTGGGGGCGGAGGGGTTGGAGATGTAGTTGAGCGGGACAGCACTTGTCTAGCATGCCTAAGGCCCAGAGTTCAAATCAAAGGCTTTGGAAAAAAAAATTTAAAAAAGGAAAAAGAAATTCATTTTATTTCAAAGTGAAAATAAATAAATGAAAGACCTACAGATAAAGATCCACAGGGACAAAAAAAAAGGAGGAACAAGCTGGGGGGCCACAAAAAATACAATTAACACAAGCCATAGGTAAAAGCAGACATGGAAAGGCTTGCCACATCAAGGCAGGAAGTCTGGGAAGGGTATGCAGTTCCAGAGCCAGGAGAGCTGAGAAAGGGCAGGGGCACAGCACCCAGGACAACTGGAAACCTCAGGAAAACGGCACCTAGGTAACCCCACTATCCAGACAAACAGCACAGGGAAACATTGTAGCCTGTACAGCCTGGGAGGAGGGCAAGATGTCCAAAGCACCAGACACCAGGAAAACGCCCTCTAGCCACACCAGCAGTGCAATGAGACCAAGAGGCAGCCCCGCCCAGAAGTGGGCCCAGGGGGTCAGTCTGTGGTGCAAGCCAGCAACCTGCAGAGCATGGGTGCAGCTCCCAGTGGGGGGGCTTCGCCCCCACTTCCTGGTGGGCAGGAGAGCTGGAGGGAGGTGATTTTCTGCTCTTTGGTACATTTTGCTGTTTGCCTGTAAAAATACAGTTTTTAGAGAAAGTGCACCCTAGGACAAGGCAAGGCAAGTGAGTCTCACAGACAGGATCAGTTTATCAGGAAAGACAGAGAGTGGCTGGGCTCAAAGAAGGCCAAGGGCCCTATCTGCATGACGGATGAGATGGGACCAGAGGGTTGAAATCAGAATAAATGGCATAGGGAAGGGGCAGGCAGGATATGTGCCACTCCTCCCCACTTCGGCATCAGCCTCAAGAGCCTTCAAAGCCTCAAGAGCCCAGACAGAGATAAGAGTCACCAGCCAGCCATGTGCCATGAGGCTCTTTGGCCACCAGTCACATGTGGCTCTTTGGCATTGGCAGCCTGACAACAACACATGCTGTAGGCATGGAAGACTCACCACACTGCAAACTTAGTCACCTCCCAAATAAAAGCAATATGGCTCAATAAATCATTCACACAAATCACACATCAAAAGACAGCATCTCTGAGTGCCCATGGCCCCTTACCTCACCCTGGCGCCTGGTCTTGGGGGAAGGACTGAAGAAGTTGTGCAGGACAGAGAGTTCTGTGCTAAAGAGTGCGTTCTCCTTCTCCAGTATGTACTGCTTCAGCAGCGGGGAAACCTCATCTCCAAAGAGCGCCTGGTTGTCCTGCCAGATCTGCCGCTTCACCTCCACCGCACAGGCACGGTACAGCTCCTTATCAGCCATCACCAGTTTCAGCTTCTTCTCAGGAACCTACACAACCAACACAGCAGTCTCCTTGGCTTCCCTCGGGACAGGACAAGGCCCTCAGCTAGCTAGAGACTCCCAAGAGCCCTGCCCACCCAAGAGTGCACCAGTAAAGCCCCCCAGGCCCCAGTGGGTGCAGACAGACGTGCTTAATACCCATAGCTCTCCTAGAATGGGCCTCACACTCCAAGAGTGCCAAGCTTCGGGCTCCTGAGGCTTGCCTGGGACAAGCAGCATAGAGGAAGTTCCAGGGAGCAACACTCAGGCAGGCAGCTCATCAGATCTCCCCTGAGCTAAGCAGCTGCCTGGACCAGTGCAGGCTGACTTCAGTCAGCCAAGGGCAACTGGACAGGCAAGCTGGCCAAACTGTGGCAGGCCATTGGTGTCCTGCTATCCTGGGAGGGTGAGTCCCAGAACTCGCACCTTTGGCAGGTGTTTCATGACACACATCACCACTGGCTGCAGGGAGGGCATCTTGACCAAGGAAAAGCTCTTCTCCAGCAAGTCTTCCAGCTTCTTGTACCTGGAGAGATTTGTACAACGAAAGAATGGATCTCCACAGACAGGACACCCTGGGAGGGGGTCTTGCACACAGTCCTGGGTCACCTCCTCAACCTTACATGCTGCCCAGACAATTCCGAGGCTGAGAAGAGACTGCACAGCTCCCCCCACCACCAGCAGGCCAAGACTTACCTCTCCTCGGCCTTCCCCTCGGAAGCGATGGCTGACACTCGCTCCAGCAGCTTGTCCCGCAGCTCATCGAAAACCGACTGGTGGAACTCCAGCCGTGGTGTCCCATGCAGGTCCAAGAAGGGCAGGGCCGACTGCAAGGAGGGCAGCAGCACACCATTCTCTGTCTGAGGAAGCAGAGGCCCAGGGCGGGTGGGTTCTGCTGAGAGAAACCTCAGCGGCAGATACTCGTATCTGCCTGGGCACCCCAGGAGCCCCGAATACACAGAGGCAAATCTACGGATGTCCCGAGTCCACAGAGGGGCACCAAGGCCAAGGATGTCCCAGTGGCGCCGGGGGAAACCGGGAACAGCAGAAAGCACCCCGAGTCCCACAGTGGGCGCCTGGCTGGGACGTCCCCGCGTCTCCCGGCAGGGGCAGACACGCGATCGAAGACCCACCTGGAATTGCTCGATGGCCTTGAGCGGCTCGGTGCAGTTGGTCAGGGTCTCCTTGAGGTCCTCGCCGTTGGCCACACCCAGGTCTTGCAGCCCCGCGAACATGGCCGAGGCCCCAGCCGCCGCCTGGCTCGGCGCACCATCGCCGCTCCGCTCCCCCGGCGCCGCCGCGCACACCCCTGAAGCCCGTTCCCCCGGACCTCGGGGACCGCCCGAGCCCCGCTCCCCCGCGGCCTCCAGCTCGGCCAGGTCGCGCCCGCAGCGCGGCTCCGAATGGGCCCGCACCGCCCACTTCCGCCTCGCACCAGGTCCTCCTGCCAACTCACTCCCCTAAAACGCCGCCGCCGCCGAGGACAGGTTCCGAACTGCGCCGCGCTACCCGGACGTGGTAGCGCGACACCGCGCGAAGGGCGGCGCCCAAGGGACGCTCCGGCCCTTGGCGCAACCCCGCCCCCGTCCTGCGGCCCCGCCCACCCCAGCGCGGGCGGGCCTTGGAGCCTGGGCCCTGGTCAGGTCTCCCCAGGCACAGAGCCCACGCTGCCTTAGGGGTTTCAGAACTGACATTTTACTCCAGTGAATTCTCTATTTATGTAATCACGAATCCTACTCTGATCTCACAGCAGCCTCCGGACACTGGGAATATTTTTGCTCCGCCAGGCGGCAAGTCGCAGCCCAAGAAGCTCCCTGCACCTGGCTCCCACCAGGTGCGAGGCACAGGTGTGGGACACAGTGCGTGACCTTGACGCTTCCTGGAACTTGGCTTCCTCCAGTTGAACGGAGAAAGCTCACACCATAAGCTTGCCGCAGACTAAAGTCTAAATGTGCCTTCAACTGCCCCATGGTGGTTCCAAGAGTTCAAGGCCAACTTGGGCTACAGAATGAGACCTTGTCTCCTAAAACTAAAGTGCCTCCAAGGACACCTGGGCACCTAGCAGATCTGGCCTTTGGGAACACAGCCACGGGACTCCTCACAGAGATATTAGGATCTCCCCATCTGGCTAACCTGTGTGGCCCTCCTTGAGCCAAGAGCTCAAGGTCCAGGCTCCACAGTACCCACATCCCTTGCAGAACAGGAAGCTGGGTCCTGTTCCTAAGAGTGCAGGCACTGGACCCAGTACTCAAGCCTCCTGTCACCTTCCCAAGCCACATCAACCACCACACCTCTCCCTTTCCTTCTCTCTTTGCTACTGGAGTTTGCACTGCTAGAAATGCCTTCCCTGCTGCCCAGCAAACAGTCCGTCATCCTTGAAAGCCCCTCCCCGCACACCTCCTCTAGGAAGCACTCCCTCCTCAGCTCAGCTTTGGATCTCCAAGGTACCTGGTGGTGCAGCAATAAATATGGCTCCCATTCCACTGGGGCCAAGTGCCCAGAGCCAGGGCTCCCAGAGGTCTACCACTGCTGCTGCCAGACAAGTTCCCCAGGATGTGGGAGTATGAACCCAGCTTGGGGTGGTCACAGAAGATACAGAAGCTGGCACCCAGCAGCCACTGGGCTAGAACCTCTGCACTGCTGAGCCAGGGTGGGGGAGGAGAGTTCACTAGTGCAGATGAGACACCTTGCAGAGTGGCCCCTGGGTAGGAGGGCAGGGCAATGATGACGAGGGGACCCACAACCAGGCTGTTGCTCCAGGCAGGGTAGGGGCCTGATGCTTGAAGGCCCAGGGAGTTCCCCAGCTGTGACTTGGCTTGCACAGCCTTGGCCAGGGTCCTCAGAGCCCAAGCTGAATGTTCAGGTCAAGACCCCAGGAAACCGGCTCTGTCCTTGATGAGCTAGTCCTCTGGGCCCTCCCTGATGGCTAGACAGGCCAACTCTGTCCTGAACCTCACGACAGCAGCCCCCTGCCCCAAGCATTAGGCCCCGGGCTCTGGAAGCAGCCCGATCAAGTAGATGAGCAGCTGGGCCAGTTCACTTGGGGTAGCATAGCCAGGAATGGGTGTTTTCCACAGCCCGTCCTATTTCAGGCCAGGAAGCTCCAGGTCAGCCCCAGACTACCACCCCAGTTCCCCTAGAGGAAAGCACTCCCTGCAGGGTCAGCCAAATGGAAACCCCAAGATAGGGAAAACTAGAAAGGACAGGGAAAGGAAAAAAACACACAGGGAAGGTGCCCACATCTTCAGGAAAGCCCACTGGGCAAGGAACAGCAGCTAGGCACACACTGAGCTCAAGAACCAACTGCATCTCAGTACAGCAAGGAGGTGGGCAAGTGGGGAGGGCCTGGGCTGGGCTCTCCTTGCCCACAGTCCACAGCAGGGTTCCCAGTGGGAGGACGGGTCGAGGAATATCTAGGGGTCAGGGTCCAGCCTGGGGCGCAACGCCCATGATCCAGAAGGAGGCCTGGGAGAGCCCCAGGGAAGCCAGGGATCCACTAGGCGATCAGCAGGGCCGGCTGAGCCCAGGGGCCCTAGAGCGTACAGAAGGGGCCCGTGTCATGGCGCTTGGGCCTGCGCGCGCCCTGAATGACTACGCCGGGTGCGGAGGGAAAGCGCGCGTTGTAGCAGTCTTCTACGTGGTAGGCGGCAGGACCGGGTGTGCAGGCTGCGGAGAGAGGGGCCTGGGAGCCCGCGGGCGGGCGCAATCCGGCCCGTACAATCCCTCCCCACCCGTGCGCGCAGCCCGGCCTGGCCCGACCCCGGACCCTCCCAGGCCTCCTTACAGGCGCGCAGCCAGGCGGTGAAGGCGGGCGAGCGGCTCATGGAGAAGGCGGGCGAGCGTGTGTGCTGCAGGCGGCAGCCAGCGCGGACGTCGTAGGCTGTGGGACCTGGGCGCTGCTCGCCGGGGGCGCGCGGGGGGCCCTGCAGCAGGGAGCGCCCACGGGAGCTCCGGATGTGCAGTGGAACCGGGCGCGCGCGGCCGCCGAAGCTGAAAGCAGGGCCGGCGGGCAGGCTGGACGGCACGTGGTCTGCGGGCGACGGCCTCTGCGGGCGGAGGTGGGGCTACAGGGCTCCCGGCCCTGCCCTGTCACCCTCCCGCGCGCCCCCGCCCCGGCCCCTCACTGCACCCCGGCACCCCCGGACCCTCCCGTTCCGGCCCACGCTCCCTGGCCCCATCCACTCGGCCGCCTGCCCCTCCGCTTGCCCTGCTCCTCCTCCCCAACCTGGCGCTCGCAGTTGAAGTCCACCTTCTGCGTGAAGGGGCTCTCGCTCTGCAGCCACGCGCTGTACCACGCCCTGCGGCCGCCACCGTCTGTGGGTCGGGAGAGTGAGTGGGGTCTCCCAGGGGACGCCCCGCCAGCTGAGGCGGAACGCACCTGGGCCCGGGTGCCTGCAGCCGATGCTGTAGTGAGGGTGCGGGGAGCTTTCCCGCACGAAGGCGCTGGGCGTGTACTCGGTGGGACCAGGCACATCGGGGTCAGCCAGGATCGGAGGGCGCTGATCCAGCACTGGGGGGAGGGGGTGTCGAGCTGTGGGTTCGGCGCCCCTGGCTGCCCGGTCTTTGTCCCGCACCTGCCAAGGGTGCAGCCAGGACCCTCACTCACGCAGCCCCCGTTGGGTACTGGTGCAGATGGGTGGGTGCTCCCGGGGAGAGCCCATGCGCGACCTCCGGCCGACTGGGGTTTCCTTCCTGCTGATGGGCCGCATCTCACCCGCGCCCCAGGACAGCAAGGCGCCCTTGGGCCTACAAAAAGACCAGGCTGTCCACTCAGCCACCTGGCCACCTGCACCAGCCTTTGCCCAACCCACCTCCATTCCTCCTGAAGTTACCTTTTCTGCCTCAGAGGGCCATGCGTCCAGTGTTTGCCTCCATTGATATAAAAATTGGCCAGGAATTTCACAGCCTTCTGGTCAAAGTTCATAGCAGGTTAGGCTCTCTTCCCTGAGGCCACCTTGGGGCTCTGTGACCTCACTGACTGGTCATGGCCCCCTTGGTTGCCAAGAGTTCCCTAGGGAGGGTGCATTGTCCAGCTCCACAGGCACTCCCCAGGGACCCCACCCACAGTCACCCTCCCCAAGCCTGCTGGGTGGTTCACCTGGGCCAAGAGAACCCCTAACCTGCTGGGGATTCCTGATCCAGCCTCCTTCCTTGTCCCAACCCTTTCCTCTCTTCTGTACTCTGTGGGGGCTGGGGATCTAGCTCAATGGCCTAAGTGCCTGTCTGGCAAGTGCAAGGTCGTGAGTTCAATCCCCGGTGCCTGAAAAAAAAGTTCTTCTGTACTCTGGGGTATCCTGGAGCCACACTAGCAGCGTTTGGGACGTCTGAGGCACTGGCAGAGGGGAGCAGGACCTAGGATTGTTCCCTAAGTGCTGCAGGCTGCCCCCATGGGAGAGGAGGAGTTAGGAGAGGGAGAGGCCCAGGAAGGCAGCCTGGAAGAGGAGGAACTGGAGCTACCACCCAGCAGGAAACGCAGGCATAGGAAAAGCTGAGCAGGGCAGCTCTGGCTCTCAAACTGGCCCTAGGCCCACCAGAACTGGGTGGGAGGGCCTGTCCTCTGTCTAGGGTGACAGAGGCCAGAAGATCAGCAGAAGACTTTGCAGATGAACTGGGCCGCCCAGCTGAGCTGCACAGGAGTGATGAGCTAGAGGGAGCAAGAGCTCATCTGGGCACCAGCATCTTGCAGAGCAGCCTCCAGTGCTGACAAGCTTGGCCGCCCTTAGCCCCCATGCTCCCAGTCACAGAGCCTCTTCCACTCTGACTACCCTTCCTCTCCAGAGCCCTCTCTCCCAGCACCAGTGCCGCTGGGACAGAGGGGTAAAAATGCCTTCAGTTTGGGGAGGGTTCCCTCTGGCTCTGCGGGATACTGGAGCCTGCTTGCTTTGTCTGCAAATGTGACTGCTGCACGCTCTGCCCCATAATGAACACTGGTGTAAGGGGCACTGCACTCGGCCTCCAGCCAGGTATCCTAGGGACAGCTCCCAGGCGGAGGCAGGGTCCTGTGTGGGCCCAGTGCCCATGGGAACAGTGTGCTCCCCAGAGAGGCTCTGGCCACCGTGGCCATCGATCGGTATTTTATGCACTTAGTGGCTGCTGTTTGTTTCTCCTTAGGATGTTCAAATTATGCTTGCGTTTAATACAAGAGACTCATTTTTCATGTTTTTATTTCATGAGAACTTTTCACGCTGATAGCGTATCTGCTGGCAATACATGGTGAACCTTTTTTCCAGTTTGCACTTTGCCTGTTAGTATTATGTATGCTGTTTTAAAAAATGTAGCTGAGGCAGGAAGATCGTTGCAAGTCAGAGACGAGCCTGGGCTACGAAGTAAGCCCAGGGCCAGCCTGAACTGCATGGGGAGACCCTGTCTCAAAAGACAGAAAAATAAAAAAATGTAGCATGCAGCCTGTTGTTTCTTCATATCTTCATTTTTGTGGTTAGAAAGTTCTCAAAAGGATTTGTTTAAAATGGGACATACAAGGTGTGATTGAAAAATACAGTGAATGTTTAAATTTTTAAAAATTATGACAATGTAGTGTCATTAATCACCTTCAAAATACACCCCCTTGCTTTGAACCCACTCATTCCCTCATTCTTGCCCCTTTCTGAGGCAGCTCGGGAGTCCTCCCTCATGAGTGTTTTTAGCTGCACTGTCATAGCTGCCTTGATGCCCCGAATTCAAAATGTGAACCTTTTTCTTTCTTTCTTTGAGACAGGGTCTCACTACATAGTTCAGGTTGACCTTGAACTCATGGCAATCCTCCTGCCTTGGCCTCTGGAAAATGTGAATCTTTCATGGTCATTTTGACTTTAGGGAAAAGCCATAAGGTGAACAGCGCTGGATCCACGGAATAAGATGGATAAGGATGCACTATCATGCTTCATGAACCTGCCTTTTCATAGGATGGCACTCAGCAGCAGCATTCATTGAAATTTTGATCACACATTGTAAAGACACTCAGGAAAGAGGACCTCCAGAACTGCTTCAGAAAGTGGTAAGAAAGTCAGGCCACTGGGGATTTAGCTCAGCAGCTCAAGTGCTTGCCTGGTAAGTGCGAGGTCATGAGTTCGATCCCCAGTACCAAAAAAAGAAAAAAAAAAGCCGG
>RJWT010029797.1:0-14825 GCA_004365215.1 Cuniculus paca | reverse complement strand
GATGCCAGAGATTGCCCTCTCCCTCTTCATCTTGGCATATTCCTGATTTCTTCCACACACCTGAGTAGTGTGGTCCCAGGCACCCTGGCAGTGGCCAAGACTTCTCCAAAGCAAGACTGTTCATCTTTTCTGACCAGCACTGGCTACCAACATCCAATAGTGGGTGCCCATGCTTCTGCACTGAGTTGGGTACCAACCCACCTGGAGTTTGCACAGGAGCAGAACTGGCCAGGGCCTGCAAATTTAAGCTGGTTAGGAACTTACGTAATGTTGTCTGGAACTTGCATGGGAGCGGAACTCAGTCCAAACAGCTTCTGTGGGTCCACCCACAACCTGGAGCTGCGGGATGACTGTTTGATTTTTCTGGCCAGTGCTGGATACAGGTATCTGATGGTGGGCACCCATGCCTCTGCCCTGAGCTGGCTACCAGCCCAAAAGAGTCCTCAGCATTTGCACGGGAGTGTAACTGGCCAGGGCCTGCAGATCTAAGTTGGTTAGGAACCTCCACGATGTTGTCTGGAATGCTCAGAGGAACTCAGTCCAAGCAACTTCCGAGGGTCTGCCCACAAACTGGAACTGTGGGAAGAAGTCAGCAGCAGTCCTGGCCCCAGGTGTATCCTGCCTGACTCCAAAATGGTTCCTGGCCAATCACTCTCTCCCGTGGGGGGATCAAGTCCCCTGCACTCACCACCAACCAGTGCAGATCTCTGCATCTGCCACTCTCTTCCACCCCCATGCCTCTCCACAGAGACCTCTGGGATTAACTGCAACCATGAGTCTCCAGGCCCAACAGCTCTTCTTACAGGGTGAGTCTGGCTCCAGGCTAAGGTGCTTCCAGCCACCACCTTCTTCTTTGTTTAAATTCTTCTTTTTATTCTCTCTGTGGGCTTCAATTCATATTTTAGATTCTTTCTGTGTTGAGAGGACCCACTTCCCTCCTTCTTATCCTCTCCATGATGTTGTATTCCAGGATCTGAACCGTTTCTCTCAGAGAGACTGTTTACTCTGCTGCATACTGTTCTGCCATCTTTTATTTTCCCCTTGGCACAAAATTCTTAAGAAAATTCTTAGAAAAGTCTTAGTTACTTTTCTCTCATTACTGAGACAAAATACCTGGCACCCAAAGTTAATGAAGGAAAGATATATTTATCTCACAATTTTAGATGTTTCAGTCCATAATCAGCTGTCTCCATGGCCAAATAGTACTTGGCAGAGGTGCAACAGTCACAGTGGCAGAAGACAGCAAAAGCAACAAGGGGGAGGGGCAGAGACAAACCACTTTGTGTCCCTTATATAGTATCCAGTCTACCCACCTGGGGGGGTAGTACTAACACCCTTGATCTCAGCATGGGACTATAAATTAATCACAAACTCTAGATTAAGCCACCTCTGAAAAGTCTGCCCACTGTGACTATGTGAGGCTTTGGGACAACAAATAGGCACAAACCATAACACCATGTTATTAAAAATGTTAAGATCCCTAAAAGTTATTGTCAGCAATTATTATATTGATATATAAGCACAATATTCCTAATACAATGGAATCCTCTCCACTAATATGCCATATGTCTACATGTATTTAGGTTGTATTTCATTTTGAAGAATTTTTAGCTACTCATAGAATGTCCCTTAGAATTCTTTGTCAGATTGCTGTCTACATGCTGTTTGAGCTGTGGTATTTAGAGACAACTTTGTGAACACAGGAGAAATATTTGGAGTCAAGTCCCCATCCAAGTCTGTCTGCTCAGTGAAGCAGCAGGTTCTGAGTCACCAGGTGATGCAGATGGGCCTGGTGGATATCTCCTTGGTCACTGACTAAATGACACAATCAGGAAGATGTCTTAATGAAGTCTAGAGTTTGTTGTGTCAGCCTGAATCTTAATGTTCGGTGCAAGTTGATTTTTCAAGATGTTATTACTTTCTGATTCTGGCAAGGGTGGACTGCATCATTCTGCTAATCCTATTGTCTCAAGAAGAGATTTGGTCTTGATCAAAGGCATTTTTGCTGTGTGAAATTGAGCACTCTAAGTCTAAACCATGAAGTCAATGATTTGTCAAAAAGTCTCGTGCTTTAGGCTTCTGATAATATGATTAGAAACAGTATAGTTAATGTAGATATTCTCTGGTACATTAGTCACTAAAATTCAAATTTACAGTAAGATTCAACTTCATTCCCACTATAGGGTAGTGATAGACAGAGAAAAACAAATGTTAGTGAAAATATGGAGAAATAGGAGCACTCGTGCATTGCTGATGGAAATGTGAACTGCTACAGGAACTTTGACAAACACTGAGGAATTTCCTCAAAGAGTTACCATATGATCCAGAAATCCTTTCCTAGGTATTCACACAGAGATGAAATTATATTCACAGAAAAACTTGAGGTTTGTAGACCAATCTGTGTAGCTGAATTACTCATAAATACCAAAAAATTTTAATCACCCAAATGTCAGCAACTGATGAATGGAGAACCAAGCTGTAATTTATCTATACATATGAAGGCATATTTTGTAGTACTTTATTTCAGGGTCACACAGACTGTAACAGAGAGGCTTTTGGGCCTCATCCTCTGTTCTCAGGACTCTGGACCAGAAGTGGTAGAAAGGTGAACCTGACTTATTTCCCACATCATGTTCCCCGATAAAAGGAAAAATGAATGGAGAACTGATATCACAAGATTATATCATTGTGTTATTTGTCAGAAAACATCATTTTAAAACATTACTGTCTTAATTTATGCAGCAAAAATGTTAGTTATAAACAAAATACCAATTATAGGAGCTATATGGTGATAAAGCTTTTATAGTGATAATTATTCCTTTGTAGGATGATGAAGAATGTTTAAATTTATATTATGCTATGGATCCACAGTTTCATAAATAAGAAGGACATTGTATTTTATACATTGAGTGGATATAATAATAGTAGGCACTTTGTAGCTTAATGAAGCTGTTAAAAGTAATGAAGATGAGAGGGATCAACTATTGCTGGACATATAAACCTGTTCTCTGCTTTTAGTTCAGAAATGAACACTGTTGGCCTGCCACAGTCACCTGCTTGAGTTGTCACAAGCAGTCATGGGAGATCACCCTAATGGGGGGTCAGGGGAAGGTTTATGTCTCAGTTCCCCATTAGGCTGGAGCACAGTGAAAACTTTTTTACTGTAGTCCCATGTTGAGCAGTAATAAACAGCATCATCCTCAGGGCGGAGGTTTGAGATGCTCAGTTTGGCTGTGTTTCCTGACTTGGAGCCAGAGAAGCGGTCAGGGATCCCTGAAGGCCGAGTAGTTCCAAACATCACAGTTTTGGGAGCAGCACCAGGAATCTGTTGGTACCAGCCCACATCATATATTCCAACATTGCTGCTGCTTCCAGTGCAGGAGAGGGTAGCCGTCTGTCCCACAGACCATGACAATGAAGCTTCCTGACTTAGCCCAGACTGTGCCCAGGACTCTGGAATAGAAATGGTAGAGGTGAGCCTGATTTATCTGCCATGCCATGTTCCCAACATAAAAGGGAAAACAAACCCAAACCCTTTCCTGTATCTATCCTTTCCACAGCCAATTACCTGAGCAGAGAGTGACAAGGGTCAGGAGGATGTGAGCCCAGGCCATGGTGGAGTTTCCCACAGAGCTCTGATTCCTTAAGACCCACAGGTACATGAGAGCTGCACAAGGTCTCTTGTACCTTTTTCCCTACAGAAGGGAGCTGAAGGGCCTCCTATGCAAATCATGCCCCTCTTCCTGAAAGCCTTCCACCCCCTTGAATTCTGTGTCATCTCTGATTGGGGCTAGGCAGAACGGATCTCAACCTCCCAAGGGTGGGGTTCAGCGGCTAGTTTGTCCCATGTCTCCTTTGCGCGAAGCCAACCACAGGGAGCTGGGAGCTGGTGTCTTACTGGGCAGGACCACAGTGCCCCCTGTTGCCTCAGAACAGATCACTAAGTCTAGGGTGCACAGAATAGGACCATACATAAAATATTTTTTCTTCTGCTTCCTTCTTTTCCACCTCTTTCTCAGAGAAGAGACCTCTTCATTATCCAGGAGCTTCCTTCATAGGCTGTAATGGTCTCATGACTATTGCTAAGCCCTAATTATAATGGTATGGTAATTTGTTTTCCACTGTAAATTATTTCTGGAGTCAGCATATCAGAGAAAGAAGAAAAATGTCAGAATAGCCATGAAGTATCAGAACAAAGGCTTGCATTCTTGGCTTTCCTCTTTTATTGGGAACTAGCCAAGCTCCCAAGCTTATGGATGAGGTCTGAAAGAGAATTAAAGACAATAGATGGGGAGTCCAGGAAGAGAAGCTTAGACAAAGATTTCTCTGGACTGTCCACATTTATTGGGTCCTCAGCAGTTCAGGAGAGTGCAGGAGTATAGGGCACATCTGAGGCAAAAGCCCATGAAAATAGCCTAGGGCTTGAGAAATTAGAACAAAGACATTCTAAGCAGTAAATCTTGCTAATTAAGAGAACTGTCTTACCTCTAAGGTTAGCAGTTATTGCCCTGGAACTGGAATGAAAGTCAAATGTTCTCAGATGAGGTCTTATCTTGCCTTTAGGGACTGTGAATATGAGCTTTTCCAGTACAGCCAAAGAACACTGTGGTCAGCAACTTAACCCTTACATAGCCTAGTCCCAATATTCTTTTATTCTGTCCACTTTCTATCACAGCATATGACTTCTCCCTGCCATAAGCATCTTTTATCTTCCTTGTTCATAAATAATGAGAGGGACATATTCAAGGTAGGAGCTTGTTGATAATGAAAGAGCTCAGCTTATTCTGTGGGTGCTTAGTTCTCAGGAATCTGAGGGGCACTCAGCCTTCTCTGCTCAAAGCCTAGTGATTTGCCAGAGATGGGACCAAAGTCTGATTATGTCTATGCATTGAAGGCACTTAGGCAAACAGAATTGTGGTACAGGTGTATGGAGAAATCCTAGCTGAAAGTACTCCAGGTACATTGTACTTCTACCCTGGGTGTGCAAGTGTCTTGGTTACTTTTCTCTTGTTGCTGGACAAAACACCTGACACCAAAAGTGAAGCAAGGAAAGGTTTATTTAGCTTACAGTTTTGGGAAATTTCAGTCCATAATCAGCTGGCTCCAAGGCAGGGTGGCATGGCACTGGGGCAACACTTCAAGGCGGCAGCCCAAGCAAAAGATAAAAGGCAAAAACAAACCTCTTCTCCTCCCTTATACTGTACATAGGCCACCCCCACTCTAGGGCAGGTGCAGCACTCACAAAATCTCCTTGCCCTCCTTTGCACAGGATAAGGATATTTACTAAGTAAGAACCCTGGCTCCCTGCTGAGTCTCTCAGTTAACTTTAAACTTCTCAAGTAGACACAGTGTATCAACCATAGCAGCAAGGGAAGAATAATGGATATTTTATGACACCTTCAAGATCATACCATTAAGACTGCCTTTCCCAAAAGCCAGCAGCAGCCATGAGCCAGGAAAAGAACCAGGAAGTCAGCCTGCCTTTCCTGTGAAAAACCAGGAAGTCAGCCTGTTTTTCCCTAGAGCCAGTGGTGGCCACGGGCCAGGAATAGAACCAGGAAGTCAGCCTGTGTTTCCTGTGAGCCAGCAGCAGCCATGCCTGGGAAAATAACCAGGAAGTCAGCCTGCCTTTCCTGTGAGCCAACCAGCAAGAAAAGCACCCCCCCACCCCACCCCCTTAGGCAATGACTGATTCAGAAGAACACAAGATGATTGATAGTAACTAAGGTACAAAAACAACTTGATACTTGTATTGATTGATTGACTCTGCAGGCTTGGTGCCCATAGTCTAAACATTTGTTTAGAGGATAATAATATGCAACATAGCAGGTATGGGATTTCCTTCTGTCTTATTTTTGAAATTCAATATTGTTCCCACGGTTTTACTTTGTTCTGTTTTATCGTTTTGTTTTATTCCCTTCAAAATTAAAAAAAAAGTTTAAAAATTTTAAAAATGAAAGTGAGAAACTTTTTAAGAAAAAAAATAATAAACCTGTGAGATAATTCTGGCCCACAGCATACATTTCAATACCAGAATTATTTTCTAATGAGTTGAAATTAACACTACATGAAGCTAACCATTTTGAGGTAAGCAGTTCAAAAATGTTCAGTCTAGGCTTGTTGCCTGCATAGAATAAAAAAAAAAAAAAGGAAAAGAAGAAGTAAGTTTCATTTCTGCTTCTTTAGAGGAGCCCCAGTCTTCAGCACTGCCTCTAGACACCTGTCTACAGACTTCCTGTGTAGACTATTCAACCTTTTAGCATGGATTGTTTAGCTTTCCAATGTAGATCCTCTGGCTTCCTCATACAGACTCTGATGGGAATCTGCAGTGAGCTCTAGGTCTTCCAGATTTGACTGGATCCTTCAGCTCTCCAGCCATTTGCATTTTTCAACACCAGAATCTGAAGGTGACCCCTGTAAACCTACCTTGTGGTATAATATATAATATATGGCTGTGTATGATCTCAAATTGCATCCACTTACCTATACAAGTCTAGAGTTTGTTCTTTATGCCTGATTCTACACCATTAAAAACACATCTTCTTTATCCATTCCTCAGTTGATGGGCCTTTGGGTTATTTCCAAGATTTAGGTATTACAAATTGTGCTGCTATAAACATGGGTGCACATATATTGCTGTATGGGTGGTTTTGTCAGATTGAAGTAGAGACCATCTATTTCAATTTTCTGTAGGGTTTTTATCATGTCATATGGGTGCTATAAACATGGGTACACACATATTGCCATATTGAAGTAGGATGTTTTTAATTTTTCTATGAAGATACACAGAAGGGGCATAGCTGGGTTGAATGGAACCTCTAGTCCTAGTTTTCGAGGAATCTCCACACTGATTTCCATGGTGGTTGCACCATTCTAAAGAGGGTGCAGGTATGATTGTCTGTTCAGGGGAGGGAGATGAAGAGGGAAGCTGAGTCAGAATAGACTGGGAGACAGGCTCTGCAAACACAGACTTGCAGTAAGGACTCAATTGGAAGACACGAAGATTGTTGGAGAGGAAGGCACAAGGCAGGTGTCTGAGTCTGGGAGGTAGTGGTCTCCACAGAGACCATATCTGACATGTGATAAATAAGGAAAATGAGGGGCCAGGCAATAACAGAGATGCTCCAATTCTGAGTCCTTAGGGCCCTCAATTATAGCAGGGCTCCCAAGCCACTTATTCACTCAGAATGGTATTGAAAAGACTAATTCCCCATGCAAATCTTTTTACTACCAATGAAGGTACTTTGCAATTGTGGCATGTTCAGAGAAAACACTCAGTTGTATTTGGTTTTGCAGTTTGAGTTCTGCTTGGCTGCCGTCTTGATTATTACCTCAAAGATTCAGATAGATCGCCATATGTCCCTGAGTTACAGCCAACTGTGTGTCCTGTAGACTCCTCAAGCTCAACTTCCAATGGGACAGGGCATCTCTATGATGCTTCTATTCCTCTGGTTTCTCGCAGCGGGATTCAGCTACTACATAAACTAATCCTGAACCCTGTCCATGGCACCTTCACTTATTTTACCTTAGTTTGACAGTCTTTGAAGTTTTATTCAAACAACACGCCCATCAGGTGAGTGCCCATCTTTGGCTCTGAGGAGTTGGAGAAGTGGGAATCCAAACCTCTGTTCCATTGTTATTCAGTCTTTGATAAGAGATGTCCTGCCTACAATTACCAACTAACACCAGTGTTGCTCATGATGCTTCCGATTGCGTCTCATGGGAATACTTGGCAACTTACACAGAGGCAAGAGGAAGAGATATATATACCACAGTTAATGTAATTTTACCCACAATTGTACTCACAGAACATGACTTGTAGAGAAAGTATGTGAAGAAGACAAAGAGTTTAAGAAGAACCTCACTTTTCCTTTACTTTACATATGTTATCTAGATTTATGTTTTCCTGCATGAGGTCCTTTATATCCAAATCCCTGTGAGATACATGTTTCCCTTTACATAGACAATGATCACTTGTTAAATTTAATAATTATCATTTTATATTTTCTGTTGATCATGATTTTTTCAGAACCCTGTAAATTGGTAGTATCATATAAAAACAAATAAAAAGTAGTTTGAGTAAAAATACAGAAGGAAAGAACACTGTCGCATGAAGGTTCACCTTGATATATTGAGGAAAACTCAACTCCCTTCCCCTAACCATAGGAGCTTCTCTGTAAGTGCAGTGGAAATGCATGTTCTTAGCGAAGTCCTAGCCCTTAAAAGTCTATGGCTTACCCACTCTCATCTCATCTGACTGTGTTTCAGATCCCAGCAGGGAGTCTCTGTTGAGCAGACTCTTCAGGCTATTAACTTGGATAGGCCAGTTATCCTGGGGGTAGACTCTCACCTGAGAATCATAACAGACACTGCACAGGGATTCAGATAGATGTCAGAGATACCGCACTAGTGCTCTAGCACCAGGTGGTTTTCATTAACTACAATGACAGATATGGGATGTTGTGTCCTGTCTCAGAAGGGAGAGTCCTCACAGTTTGATCAGTACTGGAGGTAAAGAAGAAAGGAACAAGCTTCCCAGACTTAAAATTTCAGAGCAGGGACTTGTCATACACAGGTGTTTAGAGATAATTTTTCATCATCCCCAAGAATCTTCACACCAGCATCTCTACTCACTGCTGGCAGGAAAAATGTTCCCACAGCTCAGGAGGGATAGATCCTTCACATCAAACTCTTGAACGTCCCCTCTCCAAACATCATCAACTATTCCTGAATTGTGAGTCTCAATGTGAAGTATAAGATCCTAGCATGGACTTTTTCTGAGAAAAATGGTTGGGAAAGGTAGCTGTGGCTGCTAAGGATAAGGTGTTGTGCATCTCAGGCTCAGCAAAGTGCAAGGCATTTGATTCTGCCACACAAAAATCTGACAATCACTGCAGATGTTCTCAGTTTCTACATAGAAAACAATTGCCCAAACAAAATTTTAAGTAATAGTCATGCTTTGGAATGATACACCTGTGTAATGGCTTCCCAAAGCCACCATAACAGAATAGCATAGATGAGGTGACTTCAATCACAAAAACTGATTTTCTCACATTATCGAGGATAGCTTTCTCCCTTATCCCTTAATCTTCGATTGCAGATGATGAACGTCTTGCTCTATCTTTACATTGTCTTTCCAAATTCTGTACTGTTGTGCCCTAACCTCTTTCTATAAATAGTAGCCATATTATTGAATTAGATCCTTATTCTTAGAACATTATTTAGTCATAATCACCTCCTTCAAGGTCCTTTTGACAAATAAAATCATGGAGCATTAGAGATTCAAGATTTGAATTTTGGACAAAAAATTATTCATAATTATTAGTAACATACAATTTTTGTTGATGAGCATGAGTTAAAATATTGTAAATTGTATAATTTTGAAAAGATTTTTGGAACTATAAAATCAGGCAACTTCTGAAAGCCTCAGGAGCAGACTAAGCCCATGAAACTCCTCTCTTAACTGTTAAAATGATTTTTTGAGCCTCCTAGGCATGTGGAGGTTATGAAAGATGGGTGAAGCCCAAGGGGACCAATAGTACACAAGTGAGCCTATCCATTAAGCTATTGTGTCTCTATGGAATTATTCTGCTTTGTTTGGGCTGCATATCACTGTTGAATTTGAATGAAGTTTGCAGAGGAGTGCACAGTGGTGGTTGCATCATCAATGCACCAGTGAACACCTCTCCAAAATAAAAAAATAACCCCTGATGAGTGGTGATAGCAAGGCTGATTTCTCCAGTTTTTTATGCAAAATCAACTCCTCAGGCTTTTTAAGTCAGTTGCTCACCAGGCAACATTTCACTGTTATGTACACGTACAGACTCTCACACTTCAGGAAGAAGTTCAAAAGCGTTCATAGCCATGTGGGGATACCAGGCTGTGGGTCAAGGCCAGGTAAATCAAAGACAGATGATTTTGTTGCACTAGTGATTTATATTACCAGATACTGGTAAGCCAAAAATTTCAAGGCTGTGTCAGGAGGCTTCCTCTGAGCTGTGAGTCAGGACCATGAGGGATGGCTGGGAGATTTTTTTCACACTATTCTTGGCCCCTGCCAGTGTGAGTTAGCAGGCTCAAGTATAGGCACACTGATGACTCCACTTCTCTAGCATCAAAATCTGTATTACCCACTTGCCCATAATTGGGATACATTACCTGACTCCCACAAATTAGAGGAAAAGAGGTTCATTTTGGTTCATGGCTTCAGTCTGTAGCAGAGAGGATATGGTGGAGGAAAGCTGTTTGACTCATGGCAGCCAGGGAGCAGAGCATGAAGAGAAACCAGAGACACTGCCCTCTTCCAGGTCAAACACCCAGTGACCTTGCCTAAGGGGGCTAAGGTCCACTTCCAAATGGCACATCAGCTACTGAATTCATCAATAGATGAATCCACTGATGGCCATCATGACTCCATGATTCAATCATCTTCCAAAAACATTACACCTTTGGGAGTCATTTTAAATGTTAATCATAGCAACGGGGAAAGGACAGATGATCTCTAGGGGTCTGTTCTCTGTGGAGATTGACCACTGTCCTGCTTCTGGTTTGTGACGACATGAGGAGAGAGAAGCAGTGATATGTGACACACTTACTCAAAGCTTTGTCCTTCAGATTCCTACACAGAGACTGGATGCTTAGTGAATTCAGACCATCTGAACACGACAGGTTACACCTTTTCATGCTACTTCCTGCCCCAGTAATGGACTTCAGCTAGGTGGTAGAAAAGTCAGGTCAAGTATTGCACCTCCATTTGTTTCTGTTTTCTTCCCTTAGGTGTCCATTGGTGCCTGTTATGACTTGGCATTCATCCCAAGACTATAAGGGTCCATCCTAAAATCACATCAATCCCAATGACTATTTCTTTCTCTGCCTCAGATAGACTTTTGATAACTGCTGTCAATTCCATGTGACTCCTGTGCTTTTATGTCTCAGCTTCCCTCTGGGACAGTGACTGACTCCAGGAAATAAGCTGTGGTCACAGTGGGTTTCATTTTTTATGTATCCACGTGTGTACATTTTCTGCATGTAAGTGTGTATGGGAGTACATGCATACATACATGTAACTGTACATTTTAATGTGTTTATTTCTGTACTTGTTTGCATGTGCATATGCACGTATGTGTGCATTTGTGTATCTGTACATCTCTGTGTGTGCACACATGTGCTTTCCTTTTCCGAGGATACCTAATATAGATCTGCATATTGGCAGTGTTCGTTGTCTATAATCATTTTCTGCATTGGGTCCTGTCTTATACTTGCTGTTGGTTTGACAGCTGGTCTAATCATTGCCCATCATTGCATCATAATTGAAGACAGAAATTAGCATAGTTTTATTATAATTATTTTGCATATTTTATTTCTTAGAATTTGGTTAAATTTTATTCCTCAATCATGCTTTCCATGGACTAATTATGAAATCTGATATATAAATTTTAGTGTCTGTTAAGTTTTGTAGATATATACATTTTTTCATAAATTTGTAAAGATTTTGATTTATTTCTGAATATATTTTTGTGCCACTACCTGAAATGTTAATCTTCTGGGACTTCTATAATATATGCATTCTTACACTTGATGGTGTCACATGAGTCTCTCAGGTTTGTCACCTTTCTTTTTTTAATATTTTTTCTATCTGTTTCTCAGACACAGTAATATAATTCGATCTACATTTAGCTCAGGGATTCTTCTTTTTGATGAGATATTTCAACTTTCTTTAAAATTATGGAAATGGCTTTCTTTACTTCATTTATCATATTTATAAAAGCTGATGAGAAGTCTTTCTCTAATAATCTCACTGTCTTTGAGCATAATTTCAAACTCTGTTTCTACATTGTTTGAATTTTGTTTTGTTGTGTTTTTCATTAGTCTACTCTGTATAGGTGATGTTTTCCTGTTTAATATATATCAAGTATAGGATGCAAAATTAAATGAAAGGGGAAAAATGAGAAATGATGATGGAAGTATCCAAAATTATATACGAAAGTGCCTGTAAGTCAATTTGTGATGCTGAAAAGAATTAGAAATAAAAAATAGGAAAAATGACCCTTATAAATATCACATATAAAGAATATCTCATATATTACATTTCTCATGATAAATAAATAGGAATAGCCTAGTTACCAGCACAAATCCCTATCCTACA
This sequence comes from Cuniculus paca, assembly GCA_004365215.1. Taxonomy (NCBI): domain Eukaryota; kingdom Metazoa; phylum Chordata; class Mammalia; order Rodentia; family Cuniculidae; genus Cuniculus; species Cuniculus paca. The sequence continues at coordinate 2,680 of RJWT010029797.1, read as the reverse complement.
TATTCTTATGTCCTACATATTCTTTCAGATATTTGCAAGAGACAGAGAAATTTCTAACTTTTAAAATGCTTGAGATGAAATTAGAAGCCAGTGCTGAGTAGGGGGATTGAGAAGCTTGATCCTGAAGGAGATCCCATCACAAAGCAAAAGAAGCAGCTCCTGGGTTTCATCTTTTAATACACTCAGACCTTCTTTGGAAATTTCTTTTTTCCTCTTTGAAGGACTATGCTAGTGTTTAACATTATGGTAGGTTGCATCTCCAGTAAGTCCAATTTTTCTTGGTATTTTGTCAGATAAATATCACTGAGCACTCAGACATTATTTTCCCTAATGGGACATCTTGTGTGCAGCACTTATCTTCAATTCTACTCTTCCTCTAAAGTTCAGGTTCATCATTGTCCTGAGACATTGCAAATGTCTTAATCCATATTATCGATGGAGGTGAAGATGAATCTTTATCAGTTTAATAAATATTCTACTTAGTACTCTTTGATGTATTTTTTCTTTGATGTTCATTAACGAGATCATCTAATGTTCAAATCTGTTTCTGTTGGTTTGGATGTTGTAGCATCCTTGGAACAACAAAATATGAAATGTCCTTACAAAGTTGCAGACTGTGTGGACAAAACTCAATATGAGCCTCAAGACTTTAGCAAGAGGTTCAGAAGGTGGTAAGAAGAATAGGATGAACACCTTCCTTATGTCTTGGAAACAATGGCAGTGGAAATATTATGCCAAATCCTTTCACTTGCTCCCTAAATAATTCCTGTTTAATGACTGAGGATTATGAAGTTGAGAGAGATCTAGGTCATGGTAGAGAACTCACCACAGTTCTATTTGCTAAAGCCAAGCTGTTGGAAATTGCTGAAAACATCTCCCGGTGTTTCTTATCCTCTCCCCAGGAAGGATAACTCAATTTCCTTCTTGCAAATTTATTCTAGCAGTATGATTATTCCTTTATCTCTTCCTGGTTCACAGAGATACAATTAAGATACTTGATCGTTTCCTGATTGTAACCATTTTCAGTCAACATCAAGGCTTAAAGTTCCCAGAGGCATCTGACATTCTTGAAAATGGAAGTTGAAATAGAGGGCAAGGGTGGGCCTCAGAGTCCACCATGCTCAGGTGACACCAGGGACCCACAGGCAAGAAAGTCACACTTGATTAAGGGGACTGCTTGATCAACTGTGTGAACTCCAGTAGCGTATTTATTATGTGGCCTCTCCCAGAGTCCCATCCCTTAGGCAGCACTGCAACCTCAAAACCTGCTGACATTAAACCCTATGTCCTCCAGTCTCCCTGTGTCTAGCTTTTCTGAAAGACATCCTGGTTTTTGCAAGTGGATTTTTCTAATATTTATTCAAAGGGCAGTCAAAAGAGTAGGTAACCTCCATGGTGTTTGGGATGTAGGCATTATTTTTTCAAGATCTGTTATGATCTCTGGTCAGATAATTACCAGGTGAACTTCACAGTGGTTATGTTACTAATGGCTTCGTTATTAAATGCCTTGCATGTTTGCTTCTTCCAGGTGCCTGGATCATTTCTAGATTGTAACCATTTTGAATCAAGGTCAAGACTTAAAGATGCACTTAAAGTGCATCTGACATGATATTAATTACACATGGAAGAATCTTACAGAAGATATATATTATTTTCTTATTATAGTTGCTTTATTGCTACTGTGTTTCTTGTTAGTTTCCCTAGACCTTAGATCTTCCTGTCCCTCTTTTCCATTAAAATACAATATTTACAGGGGAAAACTGTCTTCTGTTCCTCTTGCTTTCCTGGTTTAAAATTTTCCTCTGAATTTTATCCTGACAAGATTTATATTCCTTTGATTATCTGATCCAGTTAAGATTTTTTAATGTGGTTTTATAAATTCCACTATAGGAAAATTGTTATGGAAAAAGAACATTACAACAAATAAAATTTCTATCCTTTTTTAGCAGGATCTTTTCACAGTCCTATCTAAGAAGCACTCATGAAATGTCATCCTACTTCATTGGTCCATGACCCAGATTATTTGTTTAGAGAATCATTGAATCACAAGGATTGAATCGTTATTCTAGGTCAAAAAAATCTGACATTTGCTCAATATCATCCAAACCATAGAACTAGAGGGCAAAAAGCATTAGCAACCCTGGGGTTAAACTGGAAGAAGTTGATCTGTTATGGATCTGAGAGTCATTTCCTTAATGAGGAGGGGTTACCTTGTACTTGGGAATTCAAGAGCGCCTTCAAGTCCAATCGCAAGCAAAATGGAAATGCTAGCTTCCTTGAGGTTTCAGAATTAATGAAATGATCACAGTCTGAGCTAAGTGCATTGATAGACAGGAGACTAAGCAAGCCAAGACTCACCTGCTGGACATCTGCTGTCCTTATCACCCGCCCAACAACGAGGAGGGCTAATTTATTCTTTTTGGAAAAAAAAAAGCTTATCCAATTTGCATGTGTAAACAAATAAGATAATATGAATTTTCATTCAATCCATGAAGATGAACTGTCAAAGTAACATGAGGACTCTGGTTTTAGTAGTACAAGTGACAGCAAAAGCCAAAGAAAACAATGCTGATAGCCATAAATAGTTCCAAGTAGAGATAGATCTGGAGAACAGATTTTTATCTCCTTTCTCTATGAGAGAGCAAGTCTTGGTGGCAGTGGCTCTTATGTAGCTTTGACA
>RJWT010029796.1:0-14836 GCA_004365215.1 Cuniculus paca | reverse complement strand
GCAAGAGCCAGCCGCTAAAAGAGGAAAGACGCCTCCATTCAGACCTTACATTGTATGTTGTCTCCACCCCTGGGCGGGTGCAGGACTCACACCACCAATTCCAGCACTAGACAACGAGTCAATCACAAATGCTAGATTCAGCCTCTTCCATGACTACATGAGGCTTGTGGGGGGCCATCTATATACAAACCATAACAATTTCATTTTTACAATTTCCTTTGATTTATTAAATTGCATTAATGGCACAACTGAAAGAGTAGTTCAGTAGAAATAATTTTAAAAGAGGCAAAAACACAACATATTTTAACATCTCCAAAGGTTACTTGTGTTAAAATGATTTCAATTTCTCCAGATTCTGTTGGGCATTGGTACTGAGTCAACTTGCTTCAGTTTAGTGATGGCTTGAACATGTAAAGAGTAACTAAATGCCTCAGGCAAACAAGCTACAGGTGAGTTATTTCCACATAGTTTGTCTTAGTCTTCTGTATGCAGGTGTCACTCCCTAAAAGAAACTTAAATCATGTTGTTGAACATGATCATGGGCTTATCTAGACTTACTTTGTATTCACTTAGCTGTTCACTGTGTACACACTGCATATTAAAAATAAAACCCAAAGAAAGGATTTAGAAAGACTGAGTCACATGACTGGCCATTAGCAATTGCCAACCCAGACAATCAGTCACACACACAAAAAAAGTGGATCATGTGGAACGGTTGTCCAAGAGTAGGAAAAAAAGCAGTTCTCCAATAAAAGAGTGTTAGCAAGGACATGGCCACTGAAGGAGTCAATTTTAAGTCCATACTTAAACAAATTGGTCCCTAATAATGACACCTGTTTCATGTTATGAGAATTAAATATGGGAAAGTGTTATGCAAATTGTAAAAATGATATATAACAGACCAACCACTATTTCTTCCAGTAGGGTATTTTAGAATTTTTTTAAAAAAGAAAAAGAAGAAAGCTCAGAAGTCACAGGAAAAGAAGACTGCTTTGCCTTGGAAGAAACATAGCTTTTCTACAATCCCCTGTGACTTTAGAGCAAATCACTGAACTGTTAATGTCGAAAATGAAGAATTCCCAGGAGTGTACTCTGGGCCATCACGGAGAGGATGACTCGGGGCCTGTCCTCGTAGATCACAGACCACTATCAGATTTGCAGCCCTCCCCAAAGTCACTCATGATATTCAAATGATACCAATGACAAAACATAGATTCTTTCGAAATATTGACATGTGCACAAGTTGATCTTTTTGTTAATTAAATCTAGTTTTGAAATTCATTCCTTAAGAAGTCTAAAAAATGAATGGGTCATTAATTCCCATTTCTATGTGACCATATTCCTAAGAGGAAACACGCAGTAAAAGTAATTTTCTAAACAATGCTCTGAGGACATCAAAGCAAGGGTACATTTAACAAAAGTGTGCCTTATAATGTAAAGTAGAAATCTTGACCTATATTTTAAAGAGAGTTTAATAGGAAAAGAGCTGTAGCCTTAGTGCAGAAATATGTCCTTCTGTCCTCTTTGCCAATAAAAAGAACTGCCTGGTGAAAGAATTCACTGTAAAAATGGACTATTTGAAACTTGAAGTTTCATCACAGTTTGCCTGATGATAAAAAGTGGTAAACACAAATAAGCAAAATTTGTTTGCCGAGGTACAGTCTTCATGAAAATGGTGGCTTTATGTTACAAATAGAAAATATGCTTTTAAATATTCCATTATTTCTTTTCTGGTGATTTTCTCCTCTGGGGCAAATGAGTTTCCAAGCACCAGACCCCCATTTAAATAAATACGATTAATGAACTGGTAGCTTGTATGACAACAGGAGAAATCCCTAGCTAGGAGTCTCCTGAAGGCTGAGACAATTGTCTGACTCAGTATAAAAGTTTCTATTTTGGCTTACTTTTGAATATTAGTCTTTAGCTCGGAATGATTGATGGAATTTTTTATTGAAAAGAAAAGAAAGAAAGCTGTTTCTAGTTAGAGGAATTTCACATGTAATGACACAGAAATTTGAGAGCGCACGCTGAACGCAGAAATCCGGATGATGAAGGCAATTCCCAAGAGCCTCTCCTATTGATAAGACAACACCAGGAATGAGCCTAGATGTTGCCAGGCATTATACAGCTCCCTCCAGGGAGCATCAAGGGGCAATGGTTGTAAATTTAAGCCATTAGTTACCTCTACTGCAATAGCACCTACTGAAGAACTAACATAATTTGAGGAAACATGCTGAGAAGACCAGCAAAATTCAGTGCTGCACATGTCCAAACTGAACAATTGCCTCTAGCCTATGGATATGGGTACAGTGCCAACGTACAAAATTATATGCACTGGGTTGTGGAAAGTCCTGAGTTTCTAGGCTAAAGTGTCTCTAGTTACATTTTTAAAGATTGACTTCAACTGGTACTGGCCCCCTCCTCCACTTTTTGATGCCGCTATGAAAGAGAAACACTTTCTGAGTTACAGGTACTGTGTGTAACATCTGGCACCTTACTTATGGGGGTCAGCTCTGTCTAATCTGGATTCTGCTCTTCTTCCTAGTTCCTTCAGCTGCTCCAGAATTTCAGCCAACACGTTTTGGCTCTTGGCAAACCCAAGGCCCAGATGCTGAATAATTTTTTACAATTAACTCATTACTAATGTCATTCTAGTACCAACACTTTTGAAGAAGCTTATGAAAGGAAAACCTACTTCTGGGATGCTTCTTAACTCACAAAATTCAAATAGTTGCAGCTAAGGTAACTGTGTGAATATTTTTTATCAGAGATAGATAGATAGATAGATAGATAGATAGATAGATAGAGTGGGATTACAACTCAGTCCTTTTTATTACAAATGCGTGATGATTATTTCTCAGGTACTTATGCCCTGATGCCTCATAAGATGCCTGGCTTCTTCGAAGATATAAAAATTTCTCAGCAACTAAAAAGCTATAATCTTTTTGAGGTGTATTCCCTCAATTGTTTCTTTTATTGTCTGCATTTACAAAGCTGCCTTGAACTAGTGAATTAAAATGTTATACAGTCCCATAATACCTTCATACAAAGGGCTATAAATTATAAACAAATTGTGTCCTAACAACCTGTAGAGGCAGAGTCGTATAAATAAACGATTACCACCTCTGAAAATAAACTGAGGTAAATAATTAAACTAGAGGTACACGTTAGACTGGAGGACTCTACAATTACTGGAATTCAGACGTTTCACCCTCCTACCCAGATGACAAATACCATGGTGACTGCTGAAACCTGACTGCAGCTGCTCTCCCTTTGGTGTCACGTGCAGCCTCGGAGCCCTCTACCGCACAGCTCCCTGTGCCCGGCAGGCTGGGAAACCCAGCAGAGCAACGGGAACCTAGGTGCCCACTCTGCCCTGCGTTGTTCCCAAGCAGAAAGAGATGGCGGAGAGAGAAAGGGAAGAGTACACATCCGAATTCCACACAGGGAACATAAACACTGTGTACTCCAAACCTGTAGTGATAAAAAGATAAAAGATAGTCCCAATTGTTCCACTCCATCAGACATTGGCTGTGATAGCCACTGAAGGCCATATTTATTGATTAACCCTTATTCCATAAAGTTCATCTGTAACTGATGTGAGATCTGAAAACAGTTGACTTGCTGGAATCACATATGACATAGTGATTTGCTCCCATGCTTCTGTGACCAAGATCAAAATAGCCTCAAAGATTCTTTTGTTTTGATTAAAATAGCCTTTCTGAGGGTCTGAAGTGTGGGCCTTGGGAAATATTGTGATTCTTCCCTTTTTTTTCTCTCTATTATGTGAATGGCCATGAAATGATAATATCTTTTGATCATGAATTTTATAAACATTTTCACTTTTTAGTACATCAAAGTACACTCTGCTTCCCTCCTTCAGTCTCATCCCTGTGTAGCAAAGTCAGCATTTTTTAATGGTGAACCCGTGAATGAGTAACTCCTCAGAACTATTATTTAAAGTCTTGGACAACAGTATTATTATCCAAGATTACTCTTCAGGAATGGACAACTGGGATTTACATTGTGATTGTGCTAATTAACAACTGTGTAGCTTTCTGCAAATTGCCTAATTTCTGATTATTAAATGAGACAATATTTATACTTCTTTTGTGGGTTGTGGTGAGAACTAACCGTAACAAAATGCAAAAGGTAGTGGTCATGGTGGTGCATGCCTGTAATCCCAGTACACTAGGAAGCTGAGGCAGGATCACAAGTTCAAGCCCAGCCTCAGAAAGATAGAAACTTAGCAAGACCTTATATTAAAATTTAAAAAGGGTCCAGTAGCTGGGAATGTAGCTCAGTGTGAAGGCCCTGGATTCAATCCCCAGTACTGCAAAATAAATAATAAATACATAAATAAAAATTTCAATAGGCTTCAAAGGTCGTGGCATGCAGTACACTCTATAATACCAGTTAGTTCTCCTTAGTGGGCATCTGCATGCTGCCCTCTTAATGCCAGCACTTTCACCAGGAGAACATTGATCATAAGGAACGATAGGTCAGACTCAATAGGAATGCGCAAATTGACCAGAATAAATCCATTCCCATTGCCCAAAACAACAAAATAACCTATTCGATGGTGGTGAGTGATGTTGAAGAATTGCATTATAGTATTTGAAAAAAATTGCACATCAGTATTCATGTTTGATGAACATGGAGTTTGACATTAAATTTGTAGGACACTTATCTTCATATGAAACATTTTTGTAAATAGTTAGAACATTTGATGATAAAAACATTATATTTTCTATTTTAAAAGGTATATTGATTTTGCAAATATGGTGTACACCTGATTTATATATTTGTGTCACCATTGTATATTCTGGTAGATTATGGTTCTTTAATATGATTTAGAGCCATCAAAATTTTGTAACTAAATTGTTTTTATTTAACTTTCAAAAAAACTGAACACTTTGGGATGGAAACTTGAGCTTACATTTCTTATTTATGTAACAGCTTATTTAGAACATAAATTATTTATAATTGAAAGGAAATTCTTAAAAAAAAAAATAAGATCAGGTGAAGTAATGCTATCTCTTCAAAATATATATAATTCACAGTGGAAAGAAGCATTAGTGTTACAATACATGAATTAAAGCAATATATGCCAGTCAGTCAACACTTATGAAAACTAGTTCACTGCACAACTAGTTGTAATTCTGTGAGGGAATTAGTGACCCTATTTGATTTTCAAAATAGCCCTTAACCTAAATCCAATTTTTAAAAAAACTACACAACTTAAAAATGGGACATCGTGAACAAAAGAGCACTAGAATTGTGTTTTGGAAGAGAGTAAACCTCCAAAACAGTGATATTTTTCTGTATGGAGCAACTTTTTCGAATTTAAGATATTTGTTTAATATTCCATTTACTAGTTAAAATGAACTCCACTTTGGGAAATGTTAAGGCATGCAGGCATTACTTTTTCATCCCAGGCATCTAAGATATATATGTATTTGTATTACCTGAAACTTAGAATTTTCACATATAATTAGAAATATTTACTTTGCCTTCATTCACTTATTATTTGTTTTGATGTATCTGAAAGACTATTAGAGGAGGAAAATAAGAAGTTGTGGACTTTAGACATAAGATCCTTTTTAAGTAATGGGAAATGCATGTTCGTCTATGCTACTTTATGAAATTAGTAGTTATTATGATTATCTCATAATTTTTCTTAACTAAAAACTTAAATGCATATAGTCTTTTTGAGAAATAAAGTTATGGTTTGTATACTCTATTAGTTACACAGTCATACATGTATTTCCATTGAACAGCAATGCGTTTCATGAAAGGATAGAATGTTTCATTTTAAATGGGACATTTTAATTTCGGAGGTTACATGTCATGAATTAATCTGATTTGTGATTTTTTCAGTAACACCGGAAAGGAAATTTGGGTTCATTCATTGTACAACCACTAGTAAAATGACTGTTTTTAACCTGAAGGTAGGAAAACAATCCAGAACACCAACTACTTTCAAAATGAAAAATATCTCATTAAATAAATATATCATGAGAAAATAAGTCCAAAGTGGATTTTTACAAACATATAATATACATCTTAAAGCAAAATACCAAATCATAGAAAATTTTGCCAAACCAAGCCAAGTATAATGGTGCATGCCTGACAGGAGGATCAAAGGTTCAAACAAACCTGCCGGGGACACTTAGTCTTGTCTTAAAACAAAAAGTGTTTTAAAAGGCTGAGGGTGTAGCTCAGTGCAAGGGCCCTGGGCTCTGCTGCCCAGTTGAAAAATTGAAAAGAAGAAAGGAAAGAAGCAGGGAAGGAAGGGAGGAGAAGAGGGAAGGAGGGAGGAAGGAAAGGAAAAAGAAAGAAAAGAAAATTTTATAAACCAGAAAAATTAAATCTTTATATAAACTGCTGATGTGATTTTCATACTTAAATTAGCTACCGAAATTTTGCATTAATCCTGATTTGAGTATGATATGATGATTTTTTTCGTAACAGTCCATTTCGTTTTGTTTTGTTTTTTTAAGACAAGGCCTTACTGGCCCCATGGTTCAGGCTAGCCTTGAACTGTGTAGCCCAGGTTGAACTTGAACCTCCAGCCATCTTCCTGCTTCAGCCTCCTGAGTGATAGAATTACAGGCATGTGCTACCAAGCTTAGTTCATTATAATTTTAAAGTGAACTTACTGGCAGTTCCCTGGTTGTCGCCAAGTGTTCCTGCTCTTCGTCCTAAAAAGCCAGAGTTAATAGTACTCTTCTCCCAAGAAATATACCCTATGCCAATAAATTTTACATGGAATCCAATTTCTTCCAGTTCTCATTTTTTTTCAAGGTCTGTCAAATCACACTGTTGCCAAAACACAATTATTTCTGTTTTATCATTGTCAGCTTCCTTCTCAACTTGCCCCATCTTTAGATCATAAGGCCTACCACTAAACATTTACAAAGTCAAGAAATCTATCCAAGCTATCTCTAAACTATTAATTCCTACTCCTGGCTTAGAATTCGTAGGATCTTACTGTTTATAATACCTGCTCTTCCATTCCAAGAACTCAAAAAATTTTCTAAGTCCTCATCTCTTTCTATTTAGAAGCCCTCATGGCTGGTTCTCCTTGTGTTTACACTGCTGCCTCTTGATTTTTCCCCCGCCCATCCCCAAATACATTCTTCACGCCCCACCTTCCCTCATCCCTACTTCCATTGGTTCTCTGTGCTACCAGTTTCCGAGTTTGGGGAGAATTCGGCAGTGTTCTACTTGCCCTTTCCCATAGTAACCTCAATGGGCAGCTTTCTTCAGATTGCTTAATCAACAAATGCTTTTGGAAGGTTTCACAGCTTCACATATTTTCATTATCTTTTTCCCTGACCTGCCTCATTACTTTATTGTAAAAGTTTCCTAGAGTTGCTGCACAAAAGAAAAATAAAACTTATGACTAGATGACTTAAAATACCAGAAATTTATTCTCTCACAGATATGCAGCAGTGGCAATTATAATGGCATTATAGCAGCAATCTCCCTGTGTGACTGTGTCTACCTAGTCATCTTCCTCCACGCCCCCACCTTTAATGAAGAGTCCAATCAAATTGGATTAAGGGTGTACCCTACTCAGGCATGACCTTACCATAAGGATTTATGTTTTCAGTGACTATTTCTGAATAAGGTCACATTTATGCTTTTACAAAGAAGCATAAACAAATTCCTTGCTCTAGATTTAGTGCAATTTTAGGGAGTACTAAAAGTCTATGACCCAGAAGTCTTACATGACCTTTTAACAGTTTGGTTGAATAACAGTGCTTTCCTGAACGCTGTCCATAAACTACAAATTTATGACTTTTTATTCAACTCCAGTCTCCAAAAATCTCTGCTTTTCTCTGTAATATCAGCCGTCATGATACTGCTAATTAACACCTAGTTGTTACGGGCAACTGGATTTCACTTAATTGGTGTTGGTCTATACTCAAACAGCACTGAAATAATTAATTAACATTACAGAATGATAAAGTATTTCATAAATTTATTTTACCACTGCTCTTTCAAAAAGTAATGTTGGAAATAGCCATAATATAGCACACAGTACCCATTTTCAGAGGAAAGATCTTTTTTGTAATAGTGTAATAAAATTTTCACTCAGCAAATGACTGACCGAAATGTCATTCTTACTGTATGCTCTAGTCTTAGTGTGGTTAAGAGGACTATTCTTTGATATATAATAGAATCATGGGAAAAGTGATAGCACTAAAGTGTTCACATTATGAACAAGATTTAACATCAAAGATAGGTTATGGAAGAGATAGTTAAGCACATCATAAGTGTAAATGCTACTAATGATGGTCCGCCTTCTCAACGGAATAATTCCAAAGTGTATCACCATATTAATCAAACACATTCTATTACCTGGATGCTGACTAAGAGACTAGTCTTTCAAAATAAGGTCCTAACCACACTCATTAATGGATCTCCTATCTAGAGTGACACTTCAGTAAATTAACTCAGGGAAGTGTGGTCATAATTGAACACCAAATTTACAGTTTACGGATCTTTTGCCTATTCAGTGACATCTGAGGAGTTACTTTTTGTTTGTTATGAAAATTAGATAGTTACACAAGATAATGCATATACATCGGACTTCCACATCAACTAAACAAGATAGAGTCACATTAGAGGTTTCATTTCTCTCAGCATACAAGGGTCAGGCACAGTTGTAAGCACTATCTAAATATTTTGTATATATTTACTTTAACCTTTTCATTTATCACATATGTTTACATTCAAAAGAATAATCAAACTGAATCTACTACTCTGTGTGCCATTTTGAGAAATTTATAATTAAACATCTTAGATACATGCAAATGAAGAAATAATAAATAGATTATTTCCTCTTGGAAATATTTTTATCAAAGCATTTCATATATACAGTTGTCTCTTACTGTTAAGGGATTTCAAGAAAAGTAGTATGTCTTTAACAATATTGTGGTAGCTTATATCTAGGTGTCGCCCCAAAGCCTTTTACACTCTTAGGTGGGGCTTTTTGTAGATTATTGGATCATGGGGGCATGACACTTATCAGTAGATTAGTCTATCGATGAGTTTATAGCTAAATTTGATGTTGGGAGTAAATGGCTGGGGATTTAGCTCAGTGGCATAAGCGCCTGCCTGGCAAGCACGAGGTCATCACTTCAATCCCCGGTGCCCCATGTTGGGAGGTGAAGCCTCTTCTGAAGAAGTGGATTCCCGTGTGTGTGGCCTGAAAAGGAATCTCCCTTCCTCTTCCTTTGATTCTTTTCTCCTTCCTGATGCCATGCTATGCACTCTTTCATACCCTTCTGCCATGCTACCCTGCCATGCAGCTAGATGACTATGGACTGAAACTTCTACAAAGCATCAGCCAAAATAAACCTTTTCTTCTTACAGTTGTGGGTGTTGGGTACTATGTCCCAGCAATGAGAAAATTAGACAAATGATTCTCAATCTTTAGCATGCATCAGAATTACCTAGAAGACTTTTTGAAACATGAGTCTTTTCCTCAGAGTTTCTGATTCAGTAAGTTTGGAGTGGCACTCTAGAATTTGCATTTTTAGTGACTTCTCAAAACACATTCCCAGGTGAAAGTGATCTAAGAAACAGCAGTTTTGAGAATTATTGTGATAGGTCGATTGGTAAGATTCAAAGAATTCTAAACCCAGATCTATTTCATTTCTGCTCTAAATGTATGCCTAAGAAGATATCATATATTTGGGTTACTCTTTGCTAAATGTTCCCTGATTTCTTTGAAACTAAAGTTGGGGTGAGTATTGAGGAAAGGCTGACACTTGAATGACGATTCTCAATCCCACAAAGTACAGAAATTCTTGATACAGACTCATTTATGAGTAACTGCATGGCATGAATTTTGAATGACCTTTGCAGCCAAGTGGAAACAACCCTGCTTTGTTGTGCATTAACAATACACCCATTCAGGAACATTGTCCCCAAACATGAGAATATCTTATTTTTAAATGATGTGGTCATGGGTAATTAGAACATCTCGGGTCATAATTTAGTGTCATACAGATCCAATTGCCCATCTGCTTTTAAAATTTGTTCTCAATAGCACATGGATTCCTTTCTTGTAAAGAACATGTTTTAGTATTTAAACATGTAGACTGTAATTGGTTTTCTGTGATAGACCCAAAAATACATAATATCAAAGGATCTCAGAATCTTAATGATTGACATACAAGAAAGGGCGTAGAGTTTGTATTTTCTAAGTCAAGATTTCAGCTTAATGGTGTCACCGAGAGGGTTAGTAGCCATTCAACAGTATGCATAAAATACATTTCTTGTTCTGAAAATTGATACTTTTATCTGTAAGCATACTCCAAAGTACACAAAATAAAATGTCCTTTCCCTTATTACTCATAACTTCATATTGTTCCCAAATGCCTTTCTGTCTGATGATAGAATTGGAACAGTGAGTATAACTTTCTAACCAAAGGGAACACAAATACGGAGCAAAATCAAATTTTGATCTTCCTCCCAGGTTGTCTCCTTTTTCTTTTTATAATTTTTATTAATATATGTTTGTGATACGTAATGCATATTCATCACGTCTTAATCCTTTCTATTTATTCCCAACTCTGCCTCCTTGTGCGTGGGTCCAAGGAAAAGCTAAGGTTCTCACGGCACTGAATGATCAGAACTTCAAATGTTGTCCACTGAATCACTGGTCCATTTGACTCTGGGCATCTGTATCGTTCTACAATATTGAAGGGTCCACAACTGATACAAGTTGTGAATTGTTTCCTCAGCCTAAGTAAAGCTGGGCACTAGATTTCCTTACAAGTAGCCACATATTTGCACTCTGGTTTCTCTCTGCAACTGCCAGCCTAATTTATCCTCACGGACCTTGTATAACCTCCACAGGGTACAGAGGAGTTTGTGGAATTCACACCTTCCACTTGAGAGCTGGGATTTCTCAGGAATGTTGCTTCAAGTTCTTTTTCTGCCTAAACCTCCCAGATGCTCTCCATTGGATGTTGAAATTGGAATTCCTTGAATGGGAATATTCTCCCTGAGTTTCCTAAGCCACTACCTCCGGTTCCTTCTTCTTTGGCTCATATTCAAGGCAAGGCTGGAGGATAAGGGCAAGAAACCCCTGAGTGGGAGGTGGGATGGCTGCTGTTTTCCTGAGGAAGCTGGAAGAAAACCATTCACCTTTTGTCTATGTCCTTGCCTTAAGCACATTTGTCTACACTGTAATTACAAGGACTCTTGTTCTTGTTCTTAACTGGGGTATAAGTTGAGTTCTGACTTGCTATTGCTTAAAATTTCACTTGAGAAGACCAACTTTTGCTATATATATGGCATTTAAATTTTTAAAAAAGGTTTTTCTTTTAACCTAACGAGTCTTTAGAACTGTGGTCCAACTATGGCTACAAAATTGTATTTTGGCAGTCAAAGATTAAAATTGACTCTTAATTTTTGCCTTCCTAATTATTATCACTCAATAGTTTCATGAGATAATGGATAGCTCTGATTGAAAAACTATTTTAAAAAGTCAAATTCAAGCAAAAATGAAGCAGAAATCTCATATATATGTAAATAAGTATGTGCAAATGTATATATGCAACTATATAAATATATATATATATATATATATAATATCCCACTATAGATAGAATGTTTTAGGAATTTTTAATTAAAAAATTGAGAATTAGGTAAGCACTCTTGATGTGATCACCATCCTCTAAGCTGCTTTTAGTCCTTCAGAATCTGCAGTTTAATTTTTGTAGTTCACTCAAAGGCATTCAATTCCCACAGTTTAAATTCATAAAAAACTAATTTTGAAACCATAAATCCTATATTTTGTATTGTGATATATATCTTCTTTTTCACCCAGAAACTACTCTCTTAAGAGACTAAGGTTTACAAAAGCTGAAACTGCAGAGACAACTGTTTTTATTTACAGAAAATTTGATTTTTTTTGTATTTTATTTATACATGTTTGCTGTTCATGTGATTCACAGTTGTCTTGGGGAATGGTTACACGTTCGTATGACAGCACATTTCCTTCTTTGTTTTAATCCTTGCTCGGTCCTTCCCCCTCCCTCCTTTCTCCTCCAGTTCCTTATCCCATTTGTCATTCTTGTTGATAGTATTTATCTTAGCTCATATTATGGAATACAGTATTTGCATTAATTGACGTTATTAGGTTCCTGTACATGGCATCTTTTTTCTTCTTATTTTCACTTCTCTTCTTCCTCGTCTGTCAACCGTGTTCCCTCGGATTGCTTCCCTATTGCAAGAGATGCATTCCCTTGTCCCTTCTATCCATCCTTAATCATTTTCTTTGTTCATACTTTGCCTCACTCAAATAAGAGATACCATACAGTATTTCAGCTTGTGTGTCTGGCTTAGTTCACTAAACATTATATTTTTCAGGTGCATTCATTTTCCCACAAATGTTTCAAAGGTTTCATTCTTCTTCTTCTTCTTCTTCTTCTTCTTCTTCTTCTTCTTCTTCTTCATTCCCTTCCCCTTCCCCTTCCCCTTCTCCTTCTCCTTCTTCTTCTTGTTTTTCTTTTCTTGTTTCTTTTTTTTTTTTTTTTTTTTTTTTTTTTTTTTTTGTCTTATTTTGAGACAGGGTTTCCTTATGCAGTTCAGGCTGGCCTTGGGCTCACTTTGTCACCCAGGCTTGCCTTGAACTTGCAACCATCTGCCTGCCTCAGCCTCCCAAGTACTGGGATTACAGGAGTGTGCGATATGGCTCAGTAGTATTCCATTATATATAGAATTTTTTAATGCGATTATCTGTTGATGGGTACAGGCTGCTTCCAGGCTTTAGCTGTTATGAATTGTGCTACTATAAACATTGGTGTGCATGTATCACTGTAATATGATAACTTAAGCTCTTTGGGGAAGATACCTAGTAGGGGAATAGCTGGGTCATATGGTCAAATTTCTAATTTTGGTTCTTTGAAAAACTTCCATACTGATTTCCATAATGGTTGTACTAGTTTGCATACCAACCAACAACGGAGAAGGGTTCCTTCTTCACCACCCCAGCATTTGTCGTTGCTTGATGTCTTAACGATTGCCATTCTTTCCAGAGTAAGGTAGAATTTTAGTGTTGTTTTAATTTGTACTTCTTGAATGGCCAGAAATGTTTTCATATATTTGTTGGCCATTTGTATTTCTTCCCCTCTTGCCTATTTTTTGACTGAGTCTTTAATTTTAGATGTTCTAATTTTTTTGCATATTCTAGATATTTGTTCTCTTTCCAACGGGTATCTGGCAAAAAAATTTTCCCATTCTATAGGTTCTCTCATCACTTATCTAATTGATTCTTTTACTGTACAGAGGCTGTTTAGTCTGATATAATCTCATTTGTTGATTCTTGCTACTATTTCTTGCGTGACTCAGGTTCTGTTTTTAAAATCCTTTCCTATGCCTATATCTTCAAATGTGTTACCTATGCTGTCTTCCAGTAGGTTTAATGTTTCTGTTTCAATGTTTAGATTTTTGATCCATTTTGATTTTAATTTATTATATGGTGAGAGATAAGGGTCCAATTTTAATCTTCCACAAGCAACCAATTTTTCCATCACCATTTGTTGAACAGGCAATCTTTCCTCTATCATATGCTTTTAACCCTTTTGTTAAAGATCAAATAGATCATATGTCTGGGAAGTTTTCTGTATTCTCTATTCTGTTGCATTTATCCATATATCTATTTTTGTTCCCAGTACCATGCCTTTTTTTAAAATCAATATTGCTTTGTACTATAGCTTGAAAATTTGATACTTGTAAGGGGCTGGGGATCTAGCTCAGCGGTCTAAGCGCCTGCCCGGCAAGCGCAAGGCCGTGAGTTCAATCCCCGGTGCCGCAAAAAAAAAAAAAAAAAAAAAAAAAAAATTGATATTTGTAACTTCCAATTGTATGTTTCATAAAGTTTAATCAGATCTCAGGCTTTTTCTGTTTCATTTATATAATGCAAATTACCTTGGAGAAATCCTAGAGTCTACACATTTCATACTATAAATATGGTCTTCTGAGTATTAAACACTATTTATGTTTTTAAGTATTCACTGCAATAAAACTAAGGGGGGGAATGTGTCAAACTATACACAATAAGTTAACAGTATTTGGAATTAGATTTTCTTCCCTTTTTAGATAGTTCCTCCCCTTTGACTTTCCCAATATGTATTTTGGATCCCATTAACTCCTTTAGTTTGTTATACCAGGGAAACAACATGAAATTCACCCACATGACTGAACCATTTCATCCATCAGCATGATCTCAAGTTGCCTCTCTCCACCTACAAGAGCCTTGAGGTTGTCTTCCTTTACAGCTGAGTAGGTTTCCACCACATAAAATGCCATGTCTTTCTTATCCATTTGCAGTTGATGGGTAAGCTACCCCTACATTTTTTTTCTGGCTCCCTGTCACATAGGGCATTGTTCTCTCTCCTTTGACTTTCAGTCTATGAATTTTCTTTCTAGTTAAATGTGTTTCTTGTATAGAGCATATTGATGAATCCTGTCTCCTGTTCCACTATGCCTCTGTTTCTTTCTATTGGTGCATTGAGGTCATCTACATTGATAGTTATGGCCCTCTTACACTGTGTTGTCTCTGCCATGCTATTTTCCTGCCATTGGCCCCCTATTTTTCCTCCCCATTCAATCGACTGCCCCCATTTTATGGTGCCCTTCTGTCATTGTTCCTGAGACTGTGGTCCTTTCTCTCTCTCTCTAGAATGTCCTTTAGTATTCTTTGTAGGGTTGGTTTGGTGGTCATGAATTCCTTAAGTTGTTCTTTGTCATGGAAGTATCTTGTTTCTCCATTAATTTTGAAGGAAAGTTTTGCAGGGTACATCAGTCT